>JAODAL010037067.1:0-40862 GCA_025379985.1 Phyllomedusa bahiana | reverse complement strand
GTGGCATGAATAAAGTTCCCGGGGGACCAGAGTCCAAAAGGGGGGGCACCCAAAAAGCGAGCCCGGAACCCAAGAAACCTAACCTCCAAAAAGACGGGGAGAGGAAGTTTCCACCCGGGAGCCTCCCCGACATGCCTAGGTGGGGCTTTTCCCTGCCGCTGGGGGCGAACGGCAAATTAAGTGATCCGGGGCTGGCACAGAAAAGGCAAAATTTTCTTGCCCACGGCGGGACAGCCCCGTTGGGAAAAACAGATTCCCCCGGTCCACCTGCATGGGTTCTTCACTGGTAGGAAAGTGAAAGCGGGCAGGGGTCTTTGGAAGCCGGGGGCCAGGCGAGGCAAAGGGCGTGGTCGGCGAAATCACGTTCCGGCGTAGTTCCTTTGTCGCTCGGCGAAGCGAACACGATCCGGTGGAGGGGGAAACCAGTTTCGCTTAGGAGGAGGGACTCCTAGCCGCTGGGCGTCCTTAATCGCCGGACAGGCCCCCTTTTTAAAAAAGGTGGCAATAGGGGGCGTCCCCAGTCAGCTCCGGCCAGGGTCGGAAAGAACTGCGTAGTCCCGACAGAGGAGTCACCCTGGCAAAGGGTTCATGAGCGTTCCCCGCCGGGAAGCCGGCCGGCTCTTAAAAGACACGGGGGAACCTTGAGGGAAAGTCTGGGTCCGTCTCACCGATCCCCCCGGTCCCAGAGAGGGGGGGCCCCAAGCTAAGCCCCCCCGGACAGCAACTGACCCGGGGCCCCCTTTGGAACTTCATGGAAATTGCCCCGGCCATAAACCAACTGAATCGGACTGGGTAATAAACCCCCTGCCAGTTTGGAGTCCCCGAAAACTTGTCAGGTATGGAAAGCGTCCGAAAGTCCCGGTCTGGCGGAGTGTCCCCAAAGGGAGGGGGAGTCGGCGGCTGTTGTTGCCAGAGCTGCTGCATCATGGCGGACAACTGGTTCAGCTGCTGGGCTTGTTGCGCTATTTGATGAGACTGTGAGCCACTATGCCGTGAATCCGGATCACGGGGCAGAGGGACCTTGGGGGGAAATCCAGGGCCGGGATTTTACTGTAACGACGGCGGGTATGGACCCTGGACCCCCGCAAGCGATGGTTAAAGCCTTTCCGGGAGGAATCAAAGTAGAACCCGGTTTTCACCAACCCCGCCGAAAAAGCGGGAGGGCTTGCCGGCGGAGAACACCAGGTCTCCCATGGTGTTTTGCTTGCGGTGGCACCCAAAGGCAGTGCGTGGTACAGAATCTGAACGTGGGCAAGTCGGGACAGGCAGGAGGTCAGACGGCGGAAAAGGTTCGGGGGTCGGGAAACAGGGCGTAAAATTTTGGTACAGGAAGTCAGACAACGAGGCCAAAAGCTTTCTCAAAGGCGTACGGCACTAAAGATCCGGAAAAGGTTTCCCCGGGAAGGGAAAAGGGGGTTAAAGGGTCACCTGCCACCAAACCCAATAAGGGCGTACTAGCCCTTTAAATCCTCGAACCCGGCGCGCGGGGGCCCCTACCGGGCGCCGCAACCCCGGGGCCGCCAGGGGGAGGGAAAGGAATCGGGAGCGCGGGAAGGTAAGGGGGAAGCCCGGGACCCCGCCCGCGGGCCCCGGCGGGGGCCCGCGGGAAGCCGCGGGGACCGCAGAGTGCGCCCCACCCCGGGGCGGGGGCTGCGGACCACCCTGACCCCTCTAACTAAACCCCACCCAAGCAACAGCCTGCATGCCCCCAAGCCTCAAATGAAACAACAGCTGACTTATATCTGTCCTGATATGAGCCAACCCCCAGCCTAACCAGGAAGAGTGAGGAACTGTGAATCTGAAGCTGCCCGAGACTCAGCATGGTAAGACAACCCCTTGAAAATTTTCTGTAGTGTATCCAGGATGTCGGTTCATTGGAATAAGTGCCAACTGTGCAACTTTGATGAAAGAGCAGAGACTGGAGCCATAGAGAAGTTATGAAAGTATTACAGGTAAACTTAGAGAAGGATCTGAAGAAGAAACAGAGTTTTGGTTGTCTGTTTTACTAACTTTGGGGTTAAAGGGGAGTTTCCCATGTTGAAAATCAAATCCAAAAATTAATCGTCAGCAGAAATCTGAGGTGATAACCTTGGATTTCTGCCAAGGACTTTTACTTTACACAGGGAATTTTCGCCTTTGATTTGGATAGGAGTTAGTTCCATCACAATGAGGCTAACCTGATTCACTCCTGAAAGTTGAATCCAGGAGGTTCAGCTTGAAGGAATGGACATATTCAATTTTTTCCCACATTACAGATTTGAAACTGTCTATGACATCAGAAATGTGGGGTAAGGCATGTATGCCATTATTTATGGAGCAAATAGTGCAAGAATTCTGGCGCAACTGCCTTGATGAATGTGCCCCTGTGTCTTTAAAGATACCTACCTTCTATTGTCTTCTAAAAAACCCTTTAATGGTGGAACTTGGATCCTTAGTCCTGATAAATAAAAAGTTAACATGGATTAGAGACAGGAAATCTTTGTGTGAGATTTCATCTTTGAATGTATTAGTAATAATATGAATTTTGGCTAATGAAACAAAAGTTTGGTGTGAAATGTAAAAATGATCTGAAGGGTAACTTGTTTTCCCCCCAGCAAGTTCAAAACTGAGATGTGAGACTTGAAGTTATGGGAATGTTTGTCAAAATTGCAAGACATAGGGTGATGTTACGGAGACGTGTACAAGTTTATGGTGTCCAAACCGTGATCAAGAAGGTCAAAGAATGAAAAATTGTCCTAATAAGAGGAAGTGTTAGGGCTGGTTGACTTCTGCATTGGAGGTTCCATTCAGGACATCAGGCACAGAGGTGAAAACGGACGTCTAGGGATAAGTTTCAGAACGGACACCCAAAGCACCCTATTAATTACAATGAGTCCGTTGGGTTCCCATGGTAGTGTCTGTTCTGGAGAAGGACTGTGAACAAGAGCGATTTAAGCTCGAAACGCGTCAGTGGGTTCCCAGCGTTTAACGACATTTTCGTTTTGCTGTGTTCTAAAAATGGAATGAATAAAGTTGCTATTTTTTACCGATGCCGGGTTGTGGTGTTATCTGCATTGCAAGCCTCGTTTTGGAGCTGTACCCAGCATACCTGTTGTAATGTTGTCTGAATCCGCCAAGCCAGCTTTAAAGGGATTTAAACAAAAAAAAAGGGAAAAAAAACATAAAAAACTGTAGAAAAAACTAAATAAAATAAATATTTAATTAAAAAAATTGTGCTTACATTACACACACAAAGAATAACACCTACACATAAAAGGTACCACACGACCGTAATAACCTGTAGAGTTAATCTAACAGTTAATAAGTGTGTAATGTGAATGGTGTAAAAAAAAATGTAAAAACAAAATAAAAAAAACCTGCAATAATTTCTAATAATAATAATCTTTATTTATATAGCGCCAACATATTCCACAGCACTTTACAATATAGAGGGAATAGGCACAGACAAACCAGACATTACATTATAAAAAAGCTACTGACAAATGAGATAACGAGGTTGTGAGGGCCCTGCTCGCAAGAGCTTACAATCAAATTAGGGTGTAGGGGTGAAAACAAAGGCTGACAAGTGCTTGGTTTACAATGGTCCGGCCCATTTTTACATAAAGATGGGGTAGTAACATAAAAAGTGGATGAACCTGCCATCCCAACCATAACATCTATATACAGATAAGTGCCTGTGGGTGCCAAAGTGCAGGAAGTGACGAATGTATGACAGAATTTGGGGGGATAACAGTTAGGGATTTATAAGTGATTTTAAACTAATCCCCAAAAAGTACAACTTATCCAAATAAAACGGGGCCCTCATACAACTGCGTCATTAAAAAAATAAAAAAGTTTACGAGGGTTTTGATACCAAGGAGGCAAAAACAAAAAAAAAATGTGCTGGTCATTAACTACTTTTCAGGCGTTTGGCTTAAGGCTATGTTCACACGGCGTAATTGCGGGGCGTACAGTACGGCCGCAATTACGCCGGGTAACTTGGGAGTCACACTTATATGGGGTTTTACTTCCGCGCCGCCCGGGGGGGGGGGGGCGTCAGCCACCGGCTCCATTGACATTCAATACTCACGGCGTGTATTCGCCGCAAGTAATTAACATGTCACTTATCTCCCCCCGTACTGTACGAGCGGGGAGAGGAGGCGTAATCCATAGTTCTCTATAAGAACTGTGGATTACTGTAATTTTGGCGCGCATCTCTCCCGTATTAGAGCGCAAATATGACGCGAAATGTGCGCCGAAATTACCCCGTGTGAACATAGCCTTAGAGCACAGGTGTCAAACACAAGGCCCACGGGCCACATCCGGCCCGCGGCCTTGTGTTTCCCGGCCCGCGATCTCCCTGACTGCAGAGTCAGTCAGTACAGGTAGAAGGCAGGAGGGATCATTAGGGGGCATTCGCCGGCTACTGGGGGCCTACGTCTGGCTACTGGGGGCCTACATGGGCATCTGCTTGGCTACAGGGGGCCTACATGGGCATCTGCCTGGTTACTGGGGGGCTTTATGGGGCATATACCTGACAAACAGGGGCTATGGGGCATCTCCCTGGCTACTGGGGAGGCTAGGGGGCCCATCTACATGGCTACGGGGGGGGCTATGGGTCATCTACATGGCTACTAAGGGGGCTATGTGGCATCTACATGGCTACTGGGGGACTAGGGGGCATCTGCCTGGCTACGGGGGACTATGTGGCATCTCCATGGCTACAGGGGGCTATGTGGGGCATCTATCAGGCTACAGGGGGCATGTGGAGCATCTCCCTGGCTGCAGGGGCTATGTGGAGCATCTCCCGGGCTGCAGGGGGCTATATGGGGCATCTATCAGGTTTACGGGAACTATGTGGGGCATCTCCCTTTCTATAAGGGGCATTTTACCTGGCTGCAGATGGCATATTACCTGACTGCAGGAGGCATATTACTACCTGGCTACAGGGGGGCAAAAATACCTATCTACCTACCTGGGCAGATATAACTGTCATCTACAGGGGGCTTTATACCCACTTATCTACCTACAAGTAGTTCTAAAATTATGTCGGCCCTTTAAAGGCCCTTTGAGGTACGGTGAGGCCCTGATGTCCCCCCGGGGTGAAAACAAGTTTGACACCCCTCCTTAGAGGTTAAAATCATAGCACTCATGGAGTGCTATGAATTTACCGTAATTGCAGGACGTACTTTGGGAGTATTACAGGGCAATAAATCCCCCAAGGTACGGCCCACAATTACACCGTGTGAACATAGCCTAATAGATGTATTTAGTTTTCAACTGTTTGTTATACTTATGTATTAAAAATGTGAAAACAAAAAAAACCCTGTTAATCAGTTTAACCCCTTAATTTACCGGGCCTGAAAAGCCTTAAGGTATGTTAACATGGCGTACTGGGGCACGTACTGTACGCGCCGCAGTATGCCGTGTGTTTTGGAGGTACGCGCTGATCAGCCCCCAGCCGGCCCCATTCACTTCTATTGTCAGTGGTGCATAAGCGCCCTGAAGAATTGAGCTGTCACTTCTCGATACGATTGTATTGTAGCTGGGGAGAACGAGGCGTAATTCATAGTTCTCTATGAAACTGTAAAATTCCCCGAAATTTTGCGGCGCGCATTCACACGTATTAGAGCGCAAATACGCGGCAAAATGCGTACCGCAATTAAGCCGTGTGTACATAACCTTATGCTTCGTGCACACTGCATTTTTTTTTTTTTTAACAGATGACAGATCTGTTCTGGCGCAGCTGAAAACGTATGTGTTAACGTGTTCATTGACTCCTATAGGTGGACGGAATGTCCCAACGTGCATTCACATAGTGTGCGTTTTAACACTTTCCGTCAAATATACGTTAACTTTTGCAGATGGAGGGCGCTGCACTTTTTTCAAGGTTAAATTTTTTTTTTTATACATTACAGTACATGTTTCTTACAATGTATGTCAATGGAAAACGGATCCTGGGTGTTTGTGTCCATGTAGTAAACGTATACGTTTGTATCCACCATAAAAAAATAAACCAAGCTACCCAATCAAACTGCTGGGAAAAACAGGTGACAGCCAATTGAAAAGCTAATAAGAAAAATAGAAAAAAAACCGATGTCAAACATCTGCTCCAAACAGCGCACGTGCGGCTTACGTTTAACATATACGTTATACTGTATGGTCAAATGCCGTGTACGCTCAACCTGACTACATTTGTTAGTTTTTGCCTCTCTGCGTTTCGACAGTTATAATCTTATTATTTCTTCAATGACGCAGTAGTGTGATGGGTGTACTGACTTCTGGGAGATGCTGTATATACTGTGAGGGGTGTACTGACTTCTGGAGAAGCGTTATATAGTGTGAGGGGTGTCCAGACATTTGGGAGATACTGTATATAATGTGAGGGGGGTACTGACTACTGGGAGATGCTGTATAATAATGTGAGGGGGTAATGACTTCTGGGAGATTCTGTATATAGTGTGAGGGGTGTCCTGACTTCTGTGAGATACTGTATATAATGTGAGGGGTGTCCTGACTTCTGGGAGATGCTGTATATAATGTGAGGGGTGCACTGACTTCTGGGAGATGCTGTATATAATGTGAGGGGTGTACTGACTTCTGTGAGATACCGTATATAATGTGAGGGGTGTCCTGACTTCTGGGAGATGCTGTATATAATGTGAGGGGTGTACTGACTTCTGGGAGATGTTGTATATAATTGAGGGGTGTACTGACTTCTGGGAGATGCTGTAAAATTTAAAGTGAGGGGTGTCCTGAGTTCTGGGAGATACTGTATATAATGTGAGGGGTGTCCTGACTTCTGGGAGATATTGTATATAAAGTGAAATGCACCAAACAGCGCACGTGAGCAATAAGATTAACATATACGTTATGATGTCTGGTCAAATGCCGTGTGCACTCAACCTGACTACATTTGTTAGTTTTTGCCTCTCTGCGTTCCGACAGTTAAAAACCTTGTTATTTCTTCAATGACGCAGTAGTGTGAGGGGGTGTACTGACTTTTGGGAGATGCTGTATATAATGTGAGGGGGTTACTGACTTTCCCGGGAGATGCTTTTAAAATAATGTGAGGGGTGTACTGACTTCTGGGAGATGCTGTATATAGTGTGAGGGGTGTACTGACTTCTGTGAGATACTGTATATAGTGTGAGGGGTGTACTGACTTCTGTGAGATACTGTATATAATGTGAAATGCTCCAAACAGTGCACCTTTGGTATATGTTTAACATATACGTTATAATGTATGATTAAACGCAGCATGCACTCAACCTTAGTACGTTTGTTAGCTTTTGCCTCTCTGTGTTTCGACAATTATAACTTTGTTATTTCTTAAATGACGCAGTAGTGTGAGGGGTGTACTGTCTTCTGGGAGATGCTGTATATAGTGTGAGGGGTGTACTGACTTCTGGGAGATGCTGTATATAATGTGAGGGGTGTACTGACTTCTGGGAGATGCTGTATATAGTGTGAGGGGTGTACTGACTTCTGGGAGATGCTGTATATAGTGTGAGGGGTGTACTGACTTCTGTGAGATACTGTATATAATGTGAGGGGTGTCCTGACTACTGTATATAATGTGAAATGCTCCAAACAGTGCACGTTTGGCATACGTTTAACATATACGTTATGATGTGTGGTCAAACGCAGTGTGCACTCAACCTGACTACATTTGTTAGTTTTTGCCTCTCTGTGTTTCGACAGTTATAACCTTCTTATTTCTTCAATGACGCAGTAGTGTGAGGGGTATACTGACTTCTGGGAGATGCTGTATATAATGGGAGGGGTGTACTGACTTCTGGGGATGCGTATATAAATGGAGGGTGTACTGACTTCTGTGAGATCCTGTATATACTGTGAGGGGTGTACTGACTTCTGGGAGATGCTGTATATAATGTGAGGGGTGAACTGACTTCTGTGAGATACTGTATATAATGTGAAATGCTCCAAACAGTGCACGTTTGGCATACGTTTAACATATACATTATGATGTATGGTCAAACACAGCGTGCACTCAACCTTAGTACGTTTGTTATTTTTTTGCCTCCTGCTTTCGACTGTTATAACCTTATTTCTTCAATGACGCAGTAGTGTGAGGGGTGTACTGACTTCTGGGAGATGCTGTATATAATGTGAGGGGTGTACTGACTTCTAGTAGATGCTGTATATAGTCTGAGGGGTGTACTGACTTCTGGGAGATGCTGTATATAGTGTGAGGGGTGTACTGACTTCTGTGAGATGCTGTATATAATGTGAGGGGTGTCCTGACTACTGTATATAATGTGAAATGCTCCAAA
The DNA here is from genome assembly GCA_025379985.1 of Phyllomedusa bahiana. Lineage (NCBI taxonomy): Eukaryota > Metazoa > Chordata > Amphibia > Anura > Hylidae > Phyllomedusa > Phyllomedusa bahiana. Next base: position 32,586 of record JAODAL010037067.1, on the reverse strand, counting down.
CAGTGCACGTTTGGCATACGTTTAACATATACATTATGATGTATGGTCAAACGCAGCGTGCACTCAACCTTAGTACGTTTGTTAGTTTTTGCCTCTCTGCGTTTCGACAGTTATAACCTTGTTATTTCTTCAATGACGCAGTAGTGTGAGGGGTGTACTGACTTCTGGGAGATGCTGTATATAATGTGAGGGGTGTACTGACTTCTGGGAGATGCTGTATATAATGTGAGGGGTGTCCTGACTTCTGGGAGATGCTGTATATAATGTGGGGGGGTGTCCCCGACTATCTGTGAGATACTGTATATAATGTGAGCGGTGTCCTGACTTCTCTGAGATACTAGTTATAATGTGAGTGGTGTACTGACTTATGAGAGATGCTGTATATAAAGCGATGGGTGTACTGACTTCTGGGAGATGCTGTATATAATGTGAGCGGTGTCCTGACTTCTGTGAGATACTGTTTATAATGTGAGTGGTGTACTGACTTATGAGAGATGCTGTATATAATGCGATGGGTGTACTGACTTCTGGGAGATGCTGTATATAATGTGAGGGGTGTCCTGACTTCTGGGAGATGCTGTATATAATGTGAAATGCTCCAAACAGTGCACGTTTGGCATATGCTTAACATATACGTTATGATGTATGGTCAAACACAGCGTGCACTGAACCTTAGTACGTTTGTTAGCTTTTGCCTCTCTGTGTTTCGACAGTTATAACCTTGTTATTTCTTCAATGACGCAGTAATGTGAGGGGTGTACTGACTTCTGAGAGATACTGTATATAATGTGAGGGGTGTCCTGACTTCTGAGAGATGCTGTATGTAGTGTGAGGGGTGTACTGACTTCTGGGAAATACTGTATATAAAATGTGAGGGGTGTCCTGACTTCTGGGAGATGCTGTATATAATGTGAGGGGTGTCCTGACTTCTGGGAGATACTGTATATAATGTGAGGGGTGTCCTGACTTCTGAGAGATGCTGTATATAATGTGAAATGCTCCAAACAGCGCACGTGTGGCATACGTTTAACATATACGTTATAATGTATGATTAAAAGCAGCGTGCACTTAACCTAGGAACTTAGGAGTCGCACTTATATGCGTGTACTTCCGCGCCGCCCGGGGGGCGTCAGCCAGCCGGCCCCATTGACATTCATTACTCACGGCGTTTTCGCCGAAAGAAATTGACATGTCATTATCCCCCCGTTTTGTACGGGGGGGAAGAGGTCAAAATCCTAGATCCTTTGAGAGCTGTAGATTACCAAATTTTGGCGCGCATCTCTCCCCATTAGGCGCAAATTGACGCAAAAGTGCCCGAAATTCCCCCGGGAACATACCTTAAGGTTAAAATCATAGCACCCATGAGTGCTATGAATTTCCGTAATTGCGGGACAACTTTGGGGGTTTACAGGGCAAAAAACCCCCAATTTTTCGGCCCCATTAACCGTGGAAAAAGCCAATAGTGTTTTTAGTTTTCAAACTGTTTTTTACTTAGTTTTAAAAATGTGAAAACAAAAAAAACCCCTTTTCTTTTAAACCCCCTTAAGTACCGGCCGAAAAGGCCAAAAGGTAGTTAACAGGCGTACGGGGGCACGTACTGTAGGGCCCCGCAGTATGCCGTGTGTTTTGGAGGTACCGCTGATCGCCCCCAGCCGGGCCCCTTCACTTCTATTGTCAGTGGTGAAAACCCCAAAGAATTGACTGTCACTTCTCGAACTTTTGTATTGTACGCGGGGGGAACAGGAATTTCATAGTTCTCTTAGAACTGTGAATTACCGTAATTGGGGCGCGCATTTCACAGTATTAACGCAAATCCCGGGGCAAAAGCTACCGAAATTTCCCCTTTTAAAACATAACTTAGGCTTAGTGCACACTGAAATTTTTTTTTAAAAAAAATGCAGATTGTTCTGGCGCGCTGAAAAACGATGTTTAAACGTGTTCATTGCCTCCATAGGTGGGGGGGTTTGCAACTGCATTCACATAGTGTCGTTTTTACATTTTCCGTAAATATACTTTTAAAACTTTTGCAGATGGGGGCGCGCATTTTTTAAATTTTTAAAATTTTTTTTTTATACATTACAGTACAGTTTTCTTACAAGTATAAAAATGGAAAATGGATCCTGTGTTTGTGTCCATGTAAAAATGATACTTGTATCCGCCATAAAAATTAAACCAAGCTCCCCAATCAAACTGTGGGAAAAAACAGGTGACACCCAAATTGAAAAGAAATAAGAAAAATAGAAAAAAAAGATCTTTTTATTGTGAGGGGTGTACTGATTCGGGGAGTGCTGTATATAATGTGAGGGTGTCCTGATTTCTGTAGCTACTTTTATAAAGTGAGGGGTGAAACTGACTTCGGGGGAGATCTTATAAAAAGTGGGGGGTTGTACTGACTTCTGGGAGATGCTGTATAAAATGGAGGGTTCCTGACTTTGGAGATGCGGTAAAAGGGTTTTGGGGGGTGCCTGACTTCGGGGAATAATATTAATGTGAAATGTCCAAACAGTGCACTTTTTGGCATACTTTTAACATATACGTTAATTATGGTAAAACGAGGGCATCAACCTTAGTACGTTTGTTAGTTTTTGCCTCTCTTGTTTCACAGTTATAACCTTGTTATTTCTTCAATGCGCAGATTTGGGGTGGGGGGTACAACTTCAAGGATAATGTATATAATGTGAGGGGCCCTGCCTTCTGAAGTGCTGAAAGTGGGGAGGGGTGTACGACTTCGGGGAGTGCTGATATAATGTGAGGGGTGTCCTGACTTCTGGGAATGCTGAATAGTTGAGGGGTGTATTTTCGTAGATATGTATATAATGGAGGGTGAACGACTTCTTGAGATACTGACATAATGTGGGGGGGTACTACTTCGGGGAATTGCTGTATATAATGTGGGGGGGTGCCTACTTTGGGGATCTTATAAGTGTGGGGCCCATGTTCCCAACCTTTTAAAAGGCCTATTTCGGTCCGTAATTACCGCCGAAGTGCCCCAAAATAGGGGCCGAAAAGGCCCCATTCATTACGGAAATTCACAGTTTCAAGAGAATATGGATTACGTCTCCCCTCCCCCCCCCGGGGAACCCCGGGCGGGGGGAAAAATTCCCCTGTCACTTTCAGCGGCGTATACGCCGCTAGCTTATATCAATGGGGGGGCGAAGTGCCGGGCCCCCCGTTACTCCCCCGCTCCCGCCCCGCCCCCCCCACACGGCGTAATTTTCGGGCGTAATTTCGTCCGCAATTAACCGTGTGAACTAGCCTGAGGGGGGTTTAATTTTTTGAGATACTGTTATAATGTAGGGGTGAAAATGACTTTTTGAGATACTGTAATAATGTGAGGGGTGTCTGACTTTTGGAGATGCTGTATATAATTGAGGGTTTTCCGATTTGGGGGATACTATATAAAGTGAGGGTGTCCCGACTTCTGAGAGATGCTGTATATAATTTAAAAAACTCCCAAAAAGCGCACGTGTGGATACGTTTAACATAACTTAAATGTTTTATTAAAAGCAGCGTGCACTGAAACCTTAGCGTTTGTTAGTTTTTTTTTCCTCCTTGCGTTCGACAGTTATAACCGTTTTTCTTTTAATGACGCAAATGTGGGACTTTTTTTTAGGGAAAAGTATTTTTTGGGGAGGTAGTTTGGATTTACATATTTTTTCTGTCATTTTTTAAAAACTTTTTTTGCAGTGTTTTTCTGCATTTGTCTTTTTCAATAATTTTTTTAACCATTGACTTTTCACACTAAATAACGCGTTAGATTCATTCTACAGGTTATTTCTGTCGCGTGGATACCTGATATGTTTAGGGGTTTTGTTTAGTGTAATGCATCCACAAAACTTTTTTTTTATTAAATATTTTATTTTTTTTTCCCCTTTTGAAAGTTTTTTAATCTTTTTTTAACCCCCTGAAGGAAAATATTTTAAAAATTTTTTTTTTAACCTAGTAATGCTAGTAATTAAAATCTGGTTAGTAGACCCCGGGGTGGCCAGGTTAACAATAAGCCCATCTGTATGAAAACGCTAGGGCTAAAATTCACTTTTTTTCCCTAGAACCAATCAAGCGCCCTCTCATTTCCCCTTTGTGCCTGAAAAAATTAAAGGGGCGCTCTGATTGGTTGCTATGGGTAAGAAAGTGAATTTTAGACCTAGACAGTTTTCATACATGTGCTCCAATGTGGCAGTTGCGCCAGAATTTGTGCACAATTTGCTCCAAAAATAACGGAGCACAAGCTTTACACCACACTTACTATGTGTTTTCGACAATTTCCATATACTTCATTTGACAAAAAGGGTGTGCCCTCAAAAAGAGGTGTGGCTTTATGGGAAAGGGGCGTGGCTTTATGTGTGCCAAAATTAGGGTGCAGCTAGTGGCATAAAGTAAACCAATTTAAGGATGGTAGAAAGTTAGATATAGACAGTTTAACCCTGCGCCAGATTTATCAACACTGTGATAAATGTGGTGAATTGTAAGACTGTCTGGTCTAATTTAGAAACAGTTAGACTGTACTGATAAATCTTATTAAGGGGTTAATATCTCATACGTCCCCTATCTGGGGACCATATATTAAATGGATTTTTGGACCCGGGAGATGGAAGTAGAGCTTGCTCTGTCCACTCCACACATTGACCTGGTGTTGCAGTATCTCCATGTGCACCCCCCACTTATTCAAGTTTCCAAAAGCAAACTGACCGAAATGAGGAAAAGACACTCTAGCAAATTTGCCGGCTGACTCTTATGCTCTGTAGTCCCACTGCCGCTGCCGCTGTATCTTGTGCAAGTTCCCTTCAGCAAATGCAGTCGGTGCTAGCACCTGTGAATAGCAATTAACAAAGGCACCTGGTTGGCAGCATGGAAGAAATTCCTGTTCAGTGTAAGGGCTTGTTCACACGACGTTTTGGGTCCGTTTTTGATGCGTTTTACGGATCCGTTTTTGACTAGAGAAAACTGCATCTAAACTGCATCCAAAAAGCGGATCCAGAAAATGCAACAGCTGAGGTTTTTTTGGATGCGTTTTTCGGATCCGTTTTTCAAAGACTTTCCTTTTAACCCTATCATCTATTAATTTAACCTATTCCATGACCAAATACACCCTTTTGATAATTAATAATTTACTATCAATGATTTAACCCTAACCCTAACCCAAACACAAACTAACCCTACCCTAACCCTACCCTAACCCTAACCCTACCCCTAACCTACCCCTAACCCTACCCCTAACCCTACCCTACCCCTAACCCTACCCCTAACCCTACCCTAACCCTACCCCTAACCCTACCCCTAACCCTACCCCTTACCCTACCCCTAACCCTACCCCTAACCCTAACCCTACCCGAAATCCTAACCCTAACCCTAACCCTACCCCTAACCCTACCCCTAACCCTAACCCTACCCCTAACCCTAACCCTAACCCTACCCCCAACCCTAACCCTACCCCACCCTAACCCTACCCCTACCCCCAACCCTAACCCTACCCCTAACCCTACCCTAACCCTACCCCTAACCCTACCCCTAACCCTAACCCTACCCTTGACCCTACCCTACCCCTAACCTTAACCCTACCCCTAACCCTACCCCCCTACCCCTATCCCTAACCCTACCCCTACCCCTACCCCTAACCCTACCCCTAACCCTACCCCTAACCCTACCCCAACCCTAACCCATAACCCTAACCCTACCCCTAACCCTACCCCTTACCCTAACCCTACCCCTAACCCAACCCCTAACCCTACCCCCAACCCTAACCCTACCCTAACCCTAACCCTACCCCTAACCCTACCCCTAACCCTAACCCTACCCCTAACCCTACCCCTAACCCTACCCCTAACCCTACCCCTAACCCTACCCCTAACCCTACCCCTAACCCTAACCCTACCCCTAACCCTACCCCTACCCCTACCCCTAACCCTACCCCCAACCCTACCCCCAACCCTACCCCTAACCCTACCCCTAACCCTACCCCTACCCCTAACCCTACCCCTAACCCTACCCCTAACCCTAACCCTACCCCTAACCCTACCCCTAACCCTACCCCTAACCCTACCCCTAACCCTACCCCTAACCCTAACCCTACCCCTAACCCTACCCCTAACCCTACCCCTAACCCTAACCTAACCCTACCCCTACCCCTAACCCTACCCTAACCCTATTAATAATTAATAATAATTATTAATAATTATTCATTATTAATTATTATTAATTATTAATTAAAATAAATTATTAATAACTATTAATAATAAGTAATGATAATTAATAGTTTATTAAAATTAATCATTAATAATAGTTTACTAATAATTAATATTTATTAATTAATTATAATTAATAATGTCTAATTAATCATTCATAATGAGTAATTATAACTATTAATAATAATAAATTTTAATTCCTAATTAATAGTTATTAATTAATAAGGACTAATTATTAATAATGTATAACACTTATTATTTATACAGTAGTAATTGTTACTAATCATTAATAATACTTATTAATTACTAATGTTTAATATTTGATTAATAATACAATATTTTTATATTATAATATATGTATATGTATTGATATTTATATATATATATATATATATATATATATATATATATATCTGTATATATTTATTACATTATACCATTATACACAGACATTAAAGTGTTATCCCACTGCGATTTTCGGATGCGCTTTCAGGAACCAAAGCGCCGCCAATACGTACCCACAGTGTGTAGCGCTTTTGGACAGGTGCCAAAAGCGCACTCCATTATTCCCTATGGGCTTTCACTTGCGTAGAAGGCAAGAAGAATTGACATGTCAATTCTTAAAGCGGATCCGAAAAGCGCAGGAGAGCGCTCAATGGCGCATCGGCGATCTCCCGTGAGACTGGCGAGGCGCTTTTGTCATTGACAGCAATGTTAATAACACTGCACATTGTTGGATCTGCTTTGCTTTCGCAAAACGGATCTCCAAAGCGTAGTGTGAACAAGACCTAAGGCTCTGTTCACGCGGGGTTAAAAGGGGCGCATTTCGGTCCGTATTTCGCGGCGTACTGCGCTCAATATGGGGCGAGATACGTCCCAGTCATTACGGTAATCCACAGTTCTCATAGAGAATTATGTATTACGTCTCCTCTCCCCGCTCGCACAATACGCCGAGCGGGGAGAGATGTGACATGTCAATTACTAGTGGCGAATACACGCCACTAGTAATGAATGTCTATGGGGACGGCAGGCCGCCGCCCCCCCCCCCGCCCCGGGGGAGCTTGCGCCGATCGGCATGAGCTCCCAAAGTCTCGGCGCAATTGCAGGGCATACGCCCCGCAATTATGCCATGTGAACTTAGCCTAAGGGTCTGTTCACACCATGTATTGTGGTGCTTACAGTACGCGCTGCAATACACCGTATGTTTTTGGAGCTCGCGCTCATCAGCCCACCAGCCCCATAGACATGTCACTTATCTCCCCGCGTGTACAATACGATCATATTGTGTGCGCGGAGGGGACGAGGCATAATCTATAGTGCTCTATGAGAGCGATGGATTACCGTACTTATGGGGCGCATTTCTCCGCGTATTAAGCGCAGTACGCCACGAAATACGCGATGAAATGCGCTCCAAAAAGAGCCGTGTAAACATGTTCACATGGCTTATTGCGTCGCGCATTTCAGCGCACATTGCGCTTTATATGCGGCGAAATGCGCACCGCAGTCACGGTAAGGCTACGTTCACACAGCGTAATTGCGGTGCATACAGCACGCGCCGCAATATGCCGGGTGTTTTGGGAGTCGCTCCGATCAGCATGTATTCCCAAAGCACGCCGGCCCCATAGACATGCGTTACTCGCGGCGCGTAATCATCGCGAATAATTGACATGTCACTTATCTCCCCGCGTGTACAATACGATTGTGTGCATGGGGGGGGGGGGGGGGGGGGGGGGGTGGGATGGATTGAGGCGTAATCCATAGTTCTCTATGAGAGTTGTGGATTACCGTAATTGCAACACGCATCTTGCCGCGTATTAAGCGCAATACGCTGCAAATTACGCGCGCAATTATGTGGCAAAATAAGCCGTGTGAACATACCCTAATTCATAGCAGTCATAGAGAGCTGTGGATTACGCGTCGTTCCCCCCGCGCGTAGAATACGATCATATTGTACGCTTGGGGGGAGAACTGACATGTCAATTGTTTGTGGCGATTACACGCCGCTGACAATGCATGTCAATTGGGACAGATGGGTGCCCGTAATTGAGTGTAAAGATATTGTTTAAAATCCTTTGCACTATTTTAGCCTCCTGGCTCCTGTTTTTTCAATGCCTCATATGTTATCCAAATAGCTGCTGGGAAGACTTTGGGTGTGTTCACACTGTGTATTTGTGGGGTGTACTAATTAATACGCCCGAAGTACACCCCGTAAATAAGGTAAAATTATACCACTCTTTGGCTATGTTCACAAGGCGTGTTGGGTCTGTGTGAGCATACGGTTTTAGATACGTGTTTGGATCCGTCTGTTGGAAAAAAAAAATCACTGAAACTAAACACCACTACTCAATATCTAAAATTTACCTTTTATTAATAATCTATTAAAAAATTCCTTAACACCACACTATCAATAATGACATCACTATCCTATGATGCTTATAATAATTCATCTATCTATCCCTTCATGTGTCCCTATCAATCCCTTATACAGGTAGGGTCATCGTCCCAAAAAGGACAGCCCCGCCTTTGGAGGCTAGCCCTATATTACACACTGTATAATCCCTATCAAAATGGGGAACAGATATTAGATTGTTTAAATATACCTTACAGATGCCAAAAGTTTACAAAATTCCAATAAACAATCCACTTACAGTAGTAGTCAAAAAATACCAGACTTTAAATGGACAATAAGGTTACAACAGATGTCCAACAATAAAGATATTTATGTGCACTTATTAATGCCCAGATTACATGTTCCAAATGCACAGGCAAATAATGGCACTCAAGGTCCTGTTCCCAGATTAACAAAAAATCTCTATTATCCTACAGCTGCAGTAACCTTATCTGATATCAGAGGGTACTCAAAACCTGTATAGGATAATCAAGAGGGACATGATGGAATCATATTCAATATGTCAACTGACTCCATAAGAATAAATACAGTGAAAAGGATCAGCACAAAATACAGGGGTATAAAGATGAATATACGACCTCATTTATCTCCTCTGATCCCTTCACCTCATCCCGACGCGTTTCCCCCTGAACAGTCAAGGCAGGGTTCATCAGGGGAATAAAGAAGGATAATTCGAATTGAATTCAGCGATGTGAGCCTTATTGATGTTCAAAAGATAACCCAAATCCGTCTGTTGGACCCTAAACGAACCCAAACACGCATGTAACAATGTGCAGTGTGATTTACATTGCTTTTACTTTGAAACAGAGTGATCGCCGCTGCGCGTCTCATTGCGTCTTTCGGATCCGTTGCATTGTCCTGTCAATTCTTGGTCCGAAAGATGCAGCAGGAGCCCTATAATAACCTGTAGCAGGGGTCTTCAAACTGCGGCCCTCCAGCTGTTGGGAAACTACAACTCCCATCAAGCCCACTGTTATAGATTATATAAATGTATGATGGGAGTTGTAGTTTCCCAACAGCTGGAGTGCCGCAGTTTGAAGACCCCTGAATTATAGGGTGCGATCCTGCTGTATCCAACATGCAACTGCATGCTGGATTCGTTTAGATTCTGATCGCTGCTGCGTTTTTGGATGCAAAATCGGATCAAAAACGCAGTGTGAACGACCCCTTTGAGTGCTATGATTCTCAGGCATATTCCCCGGCAGAAAGAAGTGACGCCACTTCTTTCCGGCGCTTAAGCGCGTACGATCGCACTGCTAGTGTATAGCGGTACACAGTACACGCCGCTATATGCTAGGGAAGAGCCGTGTGAATATACCCTTTCAATATATAAAGTAGGGCTGGGAAGAAATCCAAATATTTGCTGGGAAGATTTTCAAAATATAAAGTAGGACTCAGAAGAAATCCAAATATTTGCTGAGATTTTGAAAATGTTCAGTAGGACTGGGAATAAATGAAATGTTATGACCAAGGGATGTAAAGGAATGGATCCGAGAGCGTCGGCAGTGTTTGTCCACGATTTCTTTGCCAAAAGTAAGCTGCCGTCTCCCTCTTGTGGAGCCGAAGAGGCGTCGGTGGAGGAGGAGGCGGCAGTGTGCCGTCTGTCTGCACCAGGAGCTGCAGATGGGTCTTCTTACCTCCATGGAGTTGCAGCAGAACCCCGGCTGTATCACAATGAGTCTTCTCAGGAGCCACAGGGGGCTGTGTGACCTCACAAGACATTGATGGATATGATGAGTTACGTTGAGGACGCACCAAATTTACACTGTGATACAAACTGTGAAGATCTGACACTTTCATACAATTGAAAGTTGTCAGTGCAGTGTTATTCCATGAAAAGATACCATACAATATTTGCAGAAATGTGAGGGGTGTACTTACTTCTGGGAGACACTGTATATAATGTGAGGGGTGTCCTGACTTCTGGGAGATGCTGTATATAATATGAGGGGTGTACTGACTTCTGGGAGAGGCTGTATATAATATGAGGGGTGTACTGACTTCTGGGAGAGGCTGTATATAATGTGAGGGGTGTCCTGACTTCTGTGAGATTCTGTATATAATGTGAGGGGTGTACTTACTTCTGTGAGATACTGTATATAATGTGAGGGGTGTACTTACTTCTGTGAGACACTGTATATAATGTGAGGGGTGTCCTGACTTCTGGGAGATGCTGTATATAATATGAGGGGTGTACTGACTTCTGGGAGAGGCTGTATATAATGTGAGGGGTGTCCTGACTTCTGTGAGATACTGTATATAATGTGAGGGGTGTACATACTTTTGTGAGATACTGTATATAATGTGAGGGGTGTACTTACTTCATACATGCCAACTCTCCCGCTTTTGACGGGGGGGGTCCCGCTATTTGGGGTCCCCCCCCGCCCTCCCGGCAGAATTGGCGAACCTCCCGCCGCCAGCAGGCGGCAGGGGTTCTTTAAATTACCGCCGCGCATGTGTAGCGCTTGTGCGATACGGTTGCGCCGCCGGGCCGCTGCTACAGGCGGGTGAAGCGGCCGCAGCGTCCGCTCACCCGCCCGGCGCGTCTCACTAGGCAGGGAGGAGGCAGGAGGGATCGTTCCCCTCCTCCCTCCTCCCCCTGTATGTACAGCGCCGGTGTGCGCCATACATACAGGTCAGCGGCGCAGGGGGAGTGACGCGCGGCTGCACTCACTCCCCCTGTGACGCTGAGAGTACTCAGTCGTCAGCCTCGGACGTGCTGCAGGAGCCTGGTGAGGTAAGTGGAATTTATTATTTTATTTTTATTAGCTATAGGGGGGCTCTGCCTGACTACTAAAGGGGGCACTACCTGGCTTCTAAAGGGGGCAACTACCTACCTGGCTACTAAAGGGGGCACTACCTGGCTTCTAAAGGGGGCAACTACCTACCTGGCTACTAAAGGGGGCAACTACCTGGCTTCTAAAGGGGGCAACTACCTCCCTGGCTTCTACTCGGGGCAACTACCTTCCTGGCTTCGTTTGTGGGCACTACCTGGCTTCTAAAGGGGGCAACTACCTACCTGGCTACTAAAGGGGGCAACTACCTGGCTTCTAAAGGGGGCAACTACCTACCTGGCTACTAAAGGGGGCAACTACCTACCTGGCTACTAAAGGGGGCAACTACCTACCTGGCTTCTAAAGGGGGCAACTACCTACCTGGCTACTAAAGGGGGCAACTACCTACCTGGCTACTAAAGGAGCAACAACCTGGCTTCTAAAAGGGGCAACTACCTACCTGGCTACTAAAGGGGGCAACTACCTGGCTTCTAAAGGGGGCAACTACCTACCTGGCTACTAAAGGGGGCAACTACCTGGCTTCTAAAGGGGGCCACTACCTGGCTTCTAAAGGGGGCAACTACCTGGCTTCTAAAGGGGGCAACTACCTGACTACACCGGGGGCAACTACCTGGCTACTAAAGGGGGCAACTACCTAACAAAGGGGGTCATCTACCTAGCTACAGAGGGGGCATCTACCTGGTTATGGGGGGCTACTACCTGGCTATAAGGGCATCTACCTGGCTTTCTTCCAAAGCCATTATGCAGTTAGGCGGAGTGGGTGTGGCTTTTTGAAGGGGCGTGGCACACAAAAAAGATGGGCGTGTCCATGCACTCTTTAATCTCCTGCTTTTCCATTTTCAAAAGTTGGCAACTAGTCTTATTTATGTGAGACACTGTATATAATGTGAGGGGTGTACTGACTTTCCCACATAGATTTAGTAGATTGTGGCTGGGATCTGTCCAAAGCTCTGGTGACACAAGACCTTGGATGTTCAAATATAGAGTTTGTCAAACTCAAGTCCTGCCATGTTATGTGGCCGGCGAGATCTTCGGCTCAGTGCACACTGCTTTTGAACGGATGCGTTACCTTGTTCATTGACTCCTGTAGGTGGACGGATGTGCAATGTGCATTCCCATAGTGTCCGTTTTTACACTTTCCGTTTAATTTTAACGGGTGGTGGACGCAGAGGGCGCGGTGCTTTTTCAAGTTAAAAAAAAAAAAAAACGTTTGTTACATTTGTTTTTTTTACAATGTACATCAATGGAAAACGGATCCTAGTGTTTGTGCCCATGTTGCAGACATATACGTTTGTATCTGTCATAAAATTTATAAATAAACCTACCCAATCAAATAGCAAGGAAGAACGGGAGACAGCCGATAGGAAAGCTAGTAAAAAATAAAAAAATAAAAAAAAAACGGATGTCAAACATATGCACCAAACAGTGCACATTTGGCATACGTTTAATGTATATGTTATACCATATATGTCCTGACGGATGGTCATACGCAGTGTGCACGTTTGGCATATGTTTAATGTGTACATTATATTGTATACATCCTGACGGATGGTCATACGCAGTGTGCACGTTTGGCATATGTTTAATGTGTACATTATACTGTATATGTCCTGACGGATGGTCATATGCAGTGTGCACGGAGCCTTGGGCACATCCAGCAGACTGGCTCTCTGCTTTCCTTGGAGAATGCAGCCTGTGCTTGGCAGGGGAAGTGGCGCCATTTTGGATTTGAAGTTGTGGCTTGCACCTACACACTACTCTGTTCAGCAATGTACAAGCACTGGCAGAGCTATACTTAGGTTAGTCAACCATATTGCAGAAGTGGTCCTTGGAGAGAATGAGCAAACATGTTGTACCAGATAAGGAAATGCCAGGTAACCTACACTATACCTAGCCCGCTACTGAGGGAATCTCGTGGTAGCGCTACTTTTCGGGTGCACGCAGCATAGACAAAGTACCGGTTGGATTTTCCTGACTGGTATTACCGTATTTTTCGGACTATAAAACGCACCTAGGTTTTAGAGGGGGAAAATAGGGAAAAAAATAATTTGAAGCAAAAAAGTCCAGGCTGAATTATAGTTTTTATTGGAACCATTTTGGGATAGAGGTGACTTTTTGATCATTTTTTATTCCAAACTTTTGGGGATATGAAGTGACTGAAAACCCCCCACAATGTTGGGGTTTGGAATTTCTCTTCTTCTACGATGTTCAGTGTACGGGATAAATTATGTTAAATTTTAATAGATTGGATTTTTACGGATGTAAAATAATGTGTAACTTGACCACAAGGGGGCAGAATACCTTGACCTATATACAGCAGTACTATTGTACTGCTGCACATAGGATTTCTAGTTCATTACCTATTACACCCTGCTATAGGCATGGTGTCACAGATGTACCTACATGGCAGCTGTGGAAGCCTGCATGAGGCTTTCTGCTGCCATAGCAAGTGATCACATTGCGGGAGGGGTGATCGGACGGAGGCGTCTATAGTGTTAAAGCTTTCTGAGCGCAGCCGCCAGCCCTCTCCAGCCTATTGCCACCCCGAGATCGCTCAGAGCAGCAGCTCAGTGCACTTGCAATCAATACAGCCGGCGGCCATGCTTAGCACGGGGTATTTGGACTATAAGACACACCCCTGTTTTCCCCCAATTTGGGGTAAAAAAAAGGGAGTCTTATAGTCTGAAAAAGTAGGGGGGGCGGTTGTTGTCTGCAGTTTGTGGATTCAAGCCATCGCCCCCTGGACACCCACATGTCCATATTTCGGACCCATCTAACAATGTGCAGTGTGATTGCTTTCAATGTAAATCACACATCGGTGTTCGGAAGAGTGATCGCCGATGCCCGTTTACTTGGGTCTTTCGGATCCGACACGTCAATTCTTAATCCGTTTGACGCAGCAGACGCCCTATTTAAAATTATAGAGCGTAATCCTGCTGCAGGCAAACATGCACCTGCTTGTTGCATGCATATCGGATGCGATTTACACAGCGCTTTTGAACACGGCGTGTGAACATACCCATAGACTACCCCTGTTGTCCATTGCAACCAATCGGAGCTCATAGCGACCAATCAGAACCCAGCTTTTATTTTTCCAGAGCACTATATGAAATGAAAACGGAGCTCTGGTCGGTTGCTATGGGAAACAAGGACAGTCTTACTGCCAGACTGTTTTTATGCACAAGGCCCAATTTCTTTAAAGGGGTGATCCAACAGGTGCTTTTCAGCATGTTAGTTCCAGTTGGGTTGGGTTCACATCACATTAATCCACTAATCTCATGGACGCATTTTTAAAAATAAAAACATATAGTAAAAAAATATGCGTTGACATACACATTAACTTCTATGGCTGAACGCATGGGTACAGTAAAGGTCTTTGGCATCCGTTTCATGACCTCACATTGTCTGCGCCCGAGGTGCTGCACATGTTCAAGTTGTACAAAAATGCATTGGTTACAGTTTTAGTTTGCATCTGTCGTAAAAAAAATAAATAATAATTCTAACAAATCCACCCAATAAAATTGCAAGGAAAAAACAGGCGCCAGCCAATAGCGAAGCTAGTTATAAAGAAAAACCAGGTATCAAACTTATGATGACAAGAGAGTAGGTTTGGGATCTGCTTAGCACATACGTTATAGCGTACATATCGTGCAGTATAGTCAAACATGATATGAACCTAGCCTTAGAGAAGGAGGGCGGCGCTTGCAGCCATCTTTCCCATTCATCTCTATGAGAGTTCTGAATGGAGCCGCTTGAGTGTGCGTTCAGCATATGGGATAAATTCTTATATTTTAATAGACCGGACTTTTTCGGGTGCAACTGTTTCATTATTTTTTTTATTTGTAAAATGGTAAAAGGAGGGTGATTTGAACTTTAAATTATTATTTTTTATTTTTTTTACAGTTTTAAACTTTTTTTTAACTTTGAGTCGCCCTAGGGTGCTTCACCACTAGGGGGCGCAATCACTTATACAACCTAATGAATGAGGGTGTACAAAGATGGCAATTTTACTGCTTCCTGTTTGGGGCAGGAAGTAGTATCACAAGAAACATGGCGGCGACGGAAGCCTTCACAAGACTTCCAGCTGCCATGCTAACCAATCGGAACCCAGCGGACACCGCGATCGAAGCAAGGAACGATGCACCGTACGATTTCTCATTGACCAGTGCGGGACGACGCTAGTACTATCCCGCGCGGTAACTGCCGAGTGGTATCTGTAATTAACAGCTTAGATCCGGTGGCTATGTGGCGGGATTGTACTGCGAGCCCACTACAAAGCCCCTTACCAGCATTACCGTTTCCCCAAAAGTAAGACAGTGTCTTATATAAATTTTTGCTCCTGAGGACGAGCTAAGACTTATTTTTCGGGGATGTATTATTTTTCCATGAACAAGAATTCACATTTATTGTTGAACAAAACATGAACCTGTATTAATATACTGCAGTGATTTCATCACAAACATCAGCAACAGCAGCCAAACTCTGAATGTCATAAGAAAAAAATGCACTATGTCTAATTTTCGGGGAAACAGGGCAGGACGTACTCAATGTCGGTAAAGCTGCTTTCACACAGTGCGGTTTTGATGCATTTTTTTGGATGCGTTTTTTGTGCAAGGCATAACAATTAATGCTATGCATTGTTGCACAAAAAAAACGCATCAAAAACGCACCCTAAAGCTGCTTTCACACAGCGCTCCAGTTTTGTGCCTTTATTACCAGCAAGCTTCTTTCAGTTGTCTAAACTGCTCAGAAAGGTGTTTCAAGTAAGTCACCAGTGACTGTTTGAAGTCTTGTGGTTACAAACACACTAATTAATTCCTCACTTTCCAAACAGTTTAGATAAGTGAAAAAAAAGCTTGCTGGTAATAAAGGCAATATAATTGGAGTACAGCTAAAACTGCACCAAAACTGCGCTGTGTGAAAGCAGCCTAAAGGAGGGAGATAAAATACAACGCTCAACCAACGTTTCCCTACAGAACAACATATGAATGTGCTCAGCTCCTCCTGCTATAAGGGTGCTTTCACACAGTGCATTTTTGATGCGTTTTTTGTGCAGCAAGGCACAGCAATTAATGCTGTACATTGCTGCACAAAAACGGCAAAAATTGCGTTAAAATTGCGATTTTTACCACGATTTTTGCCGTTTTTTGTGCAGCAACGTACAGCATTAATTGCTGTTCCTTTCTGCACAAAAAACGCATCAAAAAAAGCACTGTGTGGAAGCACCCTAAGGCGATTTTCACACGGCTTACTGCCGGCGTCATAGCGGGGACGGATTTCGCCTCGCAATTACGCCAGCTGCCGTGCAGCGGGGGGCTGGCCCCATAGACATTCATTATTCTCGGCGCGTATACGCCGTGAATAATTGACATGTCACTTCTCTCCCCGCTCGGCGTATTGTGCGAGCGGGGAGAGGAGACGTAACCCATAGTTCTCTATGAGAACTGCGGATTACTGTAATGCCTGGGACGTGTTTCAGCCGTATTGCAGCGCAGTACGACGCGCAATACGGCTGAAATCCCTGCCCAAATCAGCCGTGTGAACATCGCCTAAGACATGATCAGATAGATCTCATCCAATTTTCCCCTAAACAACGCACCAATACAATAAACCCAAAAGTAACAGAATGACACAGTGCAAAAGGGAGGGGGACACGGATAAAAGATTGATGTAACCATACAAATATAAAAACAATGTAAGTACCAGACCACATCAGACAAACAGAATAAAAACAAGTAACACTTGAGACAAAAATAAAAAAACGTATGCCAAAGAAAGACAAAGCTGGTGAATGTATCATTAAAAATCGAGAAACGCTATCAGTGGTAAGGAACAATGTATACATGAGACGGGTGATGCTGCTGATCTAGGCTCCAAAAGCCTGTATACAAAACGTGTGGGCTGGAGGGTGCATGGCGGTTGGTTCACAGGTTATTTTCAGTTTTGGTTTTACTTTTTGGGCCGGGTTTCCTTCCGAATTCATCCCTTACTTTTTGTTTAGTCATTCACTTCACTACTTCTTTTGGAGCCTAGATCAGCAGCAGCACCAGTCCTATATATACACATTATTCTGTACTACTGATAGCATTTCTTTATATTTACTGATACACTCACCAGCTTTGTCTCTTTGTCATACTTTTTTTTTTTTTTTAAATCTTTGTCTCAATTCTTACTAGTAGTTTTTATTCTGTGCGTCTGATGCCGCCTGTTAGGTTATGTTCACACGGGTTAAAGGGGTGTTATCGTTTCATTAAATGGTCTTCAGAATAAGGGGACAGTGAAAACAAGCAACTTTGCAATTGGATGTCATTAGCAAAGCTGCCTTGTTCTCACAGTGTCCCTTATCTTGTGTTTTTATTTACACTGATATCCAGTGTGGGTCTAATCCCTCCTGATCCCTCCTCCTTGCATTTCACTAGCTGAGAGCTCATTTCCATTCTGTACAGCCCCTGGGTCGATTCACAGAGCTGTGTCTCTGACTCAGAGTTAGGGGCCGTAGCATTTTCTGTTTCCACACCTAGCAGAAACAGACTGCAGCAGATTGTACAATGAGAAAACATGACAGTTTTGACCCTGTGCCTAACTCTCCTGCATACACACAGATCTGTGCCGTTCTTAGAAAGCTGTAATACATCTCCAGCTGTGAGAGATCAGTGCTCAGATTAGATTAAATGCAGCCTGTGGTATGTATACAGCTCTTATAAAATAAGACTGATAGGGAGAGACACAGTGATATGTGGACTCAGAGGGAGGTGGTGGGGGTGGTGGGGGAGGGGGGGGGGGGAGTCTCAGGCCAGCAGTGAAGGGGGGATGATGTCACCCAGCTGGGAGGGGAAGAAACGCCCCTGCATTCACAGAGTTGAGAAGCTCAGAGCAGTGTGAATGAGCCGAAGTAAGGAAGCGATACATCCCCTTTAAGTTGGAATATGCGTCCCATAATTACGGTAATCCAAAAGTCTCGTAGAGAACGATGGATTACGCCGCCTCTCCCCGCTTGTACAATACGATCACATTGAGATGACATGTCACTCACAGAAAAGAAGAATTTAGGGCCCTACTAAAACATAACTTTTAATAAACATTCTTATATAGTAAATTCTTTAGGATACTAACATACAAACTCTATAGTCTCAGCTCTTTACACAAAACGAAATCTTAAACCTTCAAAGAGACATAGTACATAGACCCAAAACTATTACGAAATACCAGTGTGTCTTTACTCACTTTGGCTTCACCATGCAGCTTGATTGGGGAGTGTAAGGGTGCATATACAAACCTCAAAGTATATCTTTTGATATAGCTACCTTAGTTATCCCCTGAGGAACCCCTGTGAATCCTAATAGGGGGGAAACGCGTCGAGATGGGGCTTTGTGCCTTTTAATTATTGTTTTAGAGGTTTTTTGTCTCTATAGTTATATCCAGCATAGGGATAGCCACCAAAGGATGGGGTCGTCCTTTTAGGGACGTATACTCTGTCTTATGTGAGAGCATAGGGACCTTTATATAGGGACATCCTGACATCAAGATTTGGAGTCTCTAATTGTTTCTGATGGTGTGAGAAATCGCTCTTTTGAATCTGCCAACCGTGAGTAAAGACACCCTGGTATTTCTTAATAGTTTTGGGTCTATGTACTATGTCTCTCTGAAGGTTTAAGAATTTGTTTTGTGTAAAGAGCTGAGACTATAGAGTTTGTATGTTAGTATCAAAGAATTTACTATATAAGAATGTTTTTAAAGAATGTTTATTAAAAGTTATGTTTTAGTAGGGCCCTAAATTGTGTTCTTTTCTGTGAGTTTTTTGAGCCGGGCTTTTGGCGAGTCCCCACTATTATTGGGACAGTCTGTGATTTTGATAAGTGACATGTCAATTACTTGCGGCGAATATGCGCTGCGAGTAATGAATGTCAATGGGGCTGGCGGGCTGATCAGCACGACTCCCAAATCACCCGGCGTACTTGCGCCTGTACCTTACGTGCCGCAATTACGCCATGTGAACATAGCCTTACTTACATTGTTTATATGTCTATCATTACATTAAGGGTATGTTCACATGGTGTGTTGGGTCCGTGTGAACATGAGCTTTTAGATGCCTGTTTGGCTCCGTCTGTTGGACCCCAAACACGTATCTAATAAATAGCAGTGTGATTTACATTGCTGAACACGAGTGATCACCATCATTGCATTGTTCGGATCCGTTCCAAAAATTAATATGTCAATTCTTGGTCGGAAAGACGCAGCAGGAGCCCTATAATAAACTTATAGGGGGGCGATCCTGCTGCAGCCAAACATGCAGCTGCGGGTTGGATCTGTTTAGGATTGGATCGCTGCCGCATTTTTGGATGCGATTTTCAGATCTAAAATCCGATCAAAAAACCGCCGTGTGAACAACCCCTAATGTTCAATTCTTTTTATCAGTTAATGCTTCCCTTTTAGGGGCCGTTCACAAGACGTGTTTGGATCAGATTTTGGATCTGAAAATCACATCCAAAAAGGCAGCGTCGATGGGATCCTAAACAGATCCGACACACAGCAGGGTCGCGCCCTATAGCAGGCATCCTCAAACTGCGGTCCTCCAGCTGTTGGGAAACTACAACTCCCATCATTCCCACTGTTATAGAAATGCATGATGGGAGTAGTAGTTTCCCAACAGCTGAACGGATCCGAAAGACGCACATCAGATCACTCGTGTGAACGCCAATACGCGTCACGTATCTAACAAGCAATATGATTTACATTGCTTTTAATATGAGTTTGGGTCCGACGGATGGATCCAAACACGCATCTAAGGCTATGTTCACACGGCTTACAATGGGACATATCTCGCCCCGTAATTCGCATTAAATACGGGTGAGATACGTCCCAGTGATTACAGTAATCCACACTTTTCATAGAGAACTATGGATAACGTCTCCTCTCTGCTCGTACAATACGGCACGGAGGGAGATAAGTGACATGTCCATTATTCACAGCGTATACGCGCCGTGAATAATGAATGTCTATGGGGCCGACGGGCTGCCACCCCCCCCTCACCCGGCGTAATACGTCCCGCAATTATTGCCGTGTGAACATAGCCTAAAAGCGAACGTTCACACGGACCCAACACGCCGTGTGAACATACTCTTACACTACGCCATTTTTTTTTATTTTTGGGTTTGTAACATGATCAGGTTACCTTCAAAGGAGTAAACCCACCATGATGGCATATGAATAGGATACGCCATCAAAGTATTATAAGTTCAGGTCCCACACCTATTTTGAGAATGGGCTCCACTCAGAATGGAGAGCCAGTCGCACTCTCCCACGAAATTCCATTCGATTCGGGTTCTGAGTATGGGTATGTTCACATGGCGGATTTTGCGGTCCATATTGCAGGGTGTAATCGCGCTGCTATACGTCCGAAGTACGACCCGCAAATACGGTAATTCATAGCGCTCATCGAGCGCCAAGATTACCTGCAGTATTACGAGCCAGGAGAACGAAGAGACATGTCACTTCTTCTCTGAAAGTGGAGGTCTATGGGAGCTGGCACAGAGTGTGTTAGAAGTACGGGCTGGCCAACCCGTACTTCTAAGACACCCAGTGTATTGCGGCACTTGCAGTAAGCACCACTATACGCCATGTGAACAAACCCTATAGCCTGAAGTATGGTAATTCCTAGCACTCACTAGAGAGCTCCAATAACCTGCATTATGAGCCGGGAGAAAGACGTGGAGCGAGCCGGCACAGAGAGTTTTAGAAGTACGGGCTGGCCAACGCGTACTTCTAAGACACCTGGTGTATTGCGGCACTTACAGTAAGCACCACTATACGCCATGTGAACATACCCTATAGCCCAAAGGATGGCAATTCCTACCACTCATTGGAGAGCTCCGATTACATGCGGTATTACGAGCCGGGAGAAAGACGTGGAGCGAGCCGGCACAGAGCGTTTTAGAAGTACGGGCTGGCTAACGCGTACTTCTAAGACACCTGGTGTATTGCGGCACATACAGTAGTTGCCACTATATGCCATGTGAACATACCCTATGGTCGAACACTGCCATGGAACAGAATATAGTTGTGCGCAAGCATGACCACCAAGGCTTTCGTGGGTCCTTTTTAGAGATCGATACGGATCCCAGAGCTTCTCCATATCTTATAGATATGCCATCAAAGTGCATGGTGGGAGCACCCATACAGTCTTCATACATAAATGCCCACTCGCTCACTGATGGCTTACCAGTATTTACATGCAGCATGTGCATGCAGCTCAGGATTTGCCTATAGCTGAATGCCAATAGGACAGTAAGGGTATGTTCACACGGTGTATTGCAGCATGTATATTAAGCGCCGCACTACGCCGGGTGTTTTGGAACCATGCACTGATCAGCGCGTATTTCCAAAGCACGAGTGGGTCGGCAGCCCGCCAGCCCAATTGACATGCATTGATCAATTGTCGATTGTACGCGCAGGGGGATGACGCGTAATCCATAGCGCTCTGAGAGTTGTGGATTACCGTAATTGCAGCGCGTTTCGCCACTTATAAAGCACAATACCTGGCAAAATGCGCGCCCGAATAAGCCATGTGAACATACCCTAATAATTTCTGTGTCTTAAAGGGGATGTCTCGCTACACTCTGGCTTTTACTAGGCTGCAGTAGAAGTCAGGTCTGTAGCTATAGCAACCAGTGCTGGCAGCCTATCAGGAGTGAGTAAACAGGTCTGTAGCTATAGCGACCTTAGGAGCTGATGCAGCCCATACAAGAGGGGATATCTAGGAATAGGTAGGACACTGTTACTGGACACATAATGCAAAGTGACTTGTTTTTGCAATATCTTTAACATAAAAAGCCGCGCTCCCTGTAGTGAGACCACCCCTTTAAATTTTACCCCAATCGATGGCCCTAGTCACTAAACCAATAACTCACCAAAAGAGATAAAAAAAAAAAAAAAGAACAAAATCCACACAACAAAAACAGGACTAAAAATATTTATCATCTTGGGGTAAGGAGTATGAGATTTTGCATGAAGCACACTGTAGTACCCGGCCAGGTAAGAGTCTTACAACATTACTGATATAATGAGACCTGACACTTTGAGAAGGTCAACTACACAGTGTGAACGCATCCAGAGGGCAGCCGACCAGAGGTACAATCCGGGCAGAAGGTCCGGCCTGGAGGAGCAGATTTCACGCTTGGCTGTGACGTCCTCTCAGTCTTCTTGTCTTCCCATCATAGAGGCCAAACCTTACAGGTTCCAGAAAGGCAGAAATTTCTATACTGCATACGGAGTTGGTGTCGGTGAGATGGACGACGCTTCTTTGGCCCTGCCCTCAAACGCAGGAATCCTAAAATAGACTCATCAAGTATTTTAATAACCCATAAGCTGTCCATAAATCCTCAAAGGCTTGGAGGTGGGCTGGGTACAAATATAACAGAAAAAAATCTAACCTAAAAAGAAAAACAATAAAATAAAGAGGGAAAAAAACAGAACAAAAAAGAGGAATTTAAAAAAAAAAAAAACATTTAATTTTTTTTTTTTAAATAAAATTGAAAAACAGTAGTTAACTATTTAAAGGGAACCGGTCAGGTGGTTTATGCTGCTCAGCTCTGGAGTATATAGGGTTATATGGTAAAGGAGAGGAGCTGAGCTCTGTGATATATATGTTTATATGGTAAAGGAGAGGAGCTGAGCTCTGATATATAGGGTTATATGGTAAAGGAGAGGAGCTGAGCTCTGTGATATATAGGGTTAATGTAAAGAAGGAGCAGCTCTGTGATATAGAGGGTATATGGTAAGGAAGAGCTGAGCTCTGTGATATATAGGGTTATATGGTAAAGGAGAGGAGCTGAGCTCTGATATATAGGGTTATATGATAGGAGGGAGAGCGAAACTTGTCGATCATATAGGGTTATATGATAGAAGAGAGAAGCTGAGCTCTGATATATAGGGTTATATGATGGAGGCGAGAAGCCAAGTTCTCCATCATACAACCCTATATATCACAGAGCTCAGCTCCTCTCCTTTATCATATGACCCTATATATCATAGACCGCAGCTTCTCTTGATTACAAAACTCTGATGATATCATAGGAGTTAGAGGATAGAGGAGAGATTCTGAGCTCTGTGATATATAGGGTTACATGATAAAGGGAGAGGAGCTGAGCTCTGTGATATATAGGGTTATAGGATAGAAAGAGGGGCACTTACCTCTGATATATAGGGTTTTATGATATACATCCTGACCCAAATCATATGACCCTATATATCACAGAGCTCAGCTCCTCTCCTCTATCATATAGCCCTATATATCACCGAGCTCAGCTTCTCTCCTCTATCACACCCTGCTCTCCGATAGGGCAGCATAACTCACCAGACAGGCTCCCTTTAAAATTCTAATTAAATAAAAGTTATAAAAAATACTATAGACGGATAAATAAGGTCTCTAAAAGTGAACATAAAAGTGAACTAGAAAGATGTTTCATGTAAAATATCATACTCCAAGGTTTATTAAATGTCAAGATTATAAATATTTTAATGGTGTCATTAAGAAAAAAAAATATATAAATAAAAGCCACCGTTTTCCATCCAAATCTCCATTCATTTTCATGGCAGGCCAGTCACGATTATAAGGAAAAGATCATGATTACATTATATCCGTAAAAAACAAAAAACACTACAGTGGAAGAGAGGACAGTGCACTGGAGGAACAAAGAGCCTGGAGCTTTCAATGTACAGGCCCTTTTTTGGCCCTTTTAAGCAGATGTACGAGAGGGCTCCCTGTATGTCCAAAAGTTGGGGGGAGAAGGTTTTTTTCAACACAGGGGGGTCGGGAGGGTAAGAAATAAAAAATTTTTTTAAAAAAACGGGAGAAATTGTGTTTACAGATCCAGTGTTCCGAGCCGGTTTTATTTTCTGAAAATTTACCCTCGACACATTTTCTTTACTATTTTTTTTTTTTTACTTTATTTTTTTTTTTTTCGTTTCCTTCTTGAGGTTTGGAAATTTTTTTTTTTCCTTTTCTAAATGGGACTTTAAACAGCAGCCTTTTGCCATTGAAACATACACAATATTAAGCAAGATATTTTGTTTTTTTTTTTTCTTTTTTTTGTTTTTTTTTTCTTTTTTACCTTAGAAGTAAAGTTTTTTTTTTTCTTTTTAAAGGGAAGGGGGGAAGGGGGGAAGTGGGGGGGGGGGGGGGAAAAAAAAATAAGGGGAAAGGGGGGTAGGAAAAGTTGGGGAAATTAGGCCGGGACACAGAACAAGGAGGAAAGTGGGGGGGGGGGGGGGGGGAGTTAAGTGCAGCTCTGATCAAAACTGATAGCAGTTTCTTTACAATTTGTTAAATGTCTCTTACAATTATTTTTCTTTTCTTCTCTCTGTTACATGCACGCTCAAAAAAAATGAAGGATTTGATCACCACACGTGGAAAGAAAAAAAATAAAAAAAATAAAAGTCAGGCTAAAATATAGGGACCAAAAAAAAAAAAAAAAAAAAAAGTTTAAGTGTAACAGAAGGAGGACAAGGGTAAAATAACAAAAAAGTCTAAACCCCGCAAATAATTTCTACATTCAGTTATTCAAGGAAAAACAAAATAAAAAACCTTAAAACGGCTTAATTTTTGAAAGAGTGAAGTGGCTGGAAACCCTGAAATGTATGACCCATTGACTTGTTGAGCCGGGAATTTATTTTTTTTTCATTTTTCCAATGTCAGTGTATTTTTTGATTTCTGGTTCATCTGAAAAATACTGCAAAACAAAAACGGATGAAGTAGGGAAGAGAAGCTTTTCTTCGGCGAAATGTGTAAGGGGCAGAAGGAGGAGTAGCTGCCAATCGTTGAATCGATTCCCTTTAAAAGGAACAGACGCTGTGTCACAAATCCTGATCGAATCCACGGCGAGTACAGAGGGGTGACCACACACATGCTCTTTGCAGAATGTATTTTAAAAAAAAAAAACAATCCAACAATTTTAAAAAAAAATTTCTTGCGTAGACGTCTGTGGATCCTCGTGGTGGGCGGGGGAGAGACTTTTATATCCGGGTTAAAAAAAACACAAGGAAAAAAACTAAACAAAAAACACACAAAAAACAAAAAAAAAATTCATATTTTTGTATTTTCCAAGACCTGTCCGATGTGATCTTAAGGCCACCTGTGCGGATTCAGTGCTGTTCTACAAAGTCATTTCATCGCTTCACAGGGCCCTCCCCCTCTCCCCAGTTTCAGACGAATGAGACGGATTTTGGCACCTCTGAAGTTTTCCTTTAAAACGGAGGTCACTTCCAGAAATGGGGGAAACCGGGAAAGAACGAAGAAAAGAAAAAGAATTGATGGGTTTTTTTGTTGTTATCGGGGAGGAGGAGGATTTCCTATTTTTGGTTGCTGTCTTGTTCATTGGACGCCGCGCTTCCCTCCGTTTGGGCGTTCTCCTTTACAGATATCACTAGAGCCTCGCGTTCTTCCATTTTGCTCCTCTTGAGGTCCGGCTGGTCGTTCTGGTCTCCGTTCAGCCTCTTGGTCGGGAGGGAAGCAGAGGCCGAGGCATGGGTAGCCAGCAAGTGCAGGGGGCTAGCTGCAGCTGTCAAAGGGAGAGGAAGAAGAGACCGTTATATTCTGTGCAAACATGAGTCACTTGTCATCTTTTCCCTAAATAGTAGTCATCGAGCCAGGCGGGCGTCCTCCAGTCCCTGCTGTCAAGAGACTGCTCAGGGAATGGAGCTGTTAAAGTGACTTATTGTTTAACTCACATTTTTATGTTAAACACATTTTTTAGGAATTTGTGGTTTTTTTTTTTAATTTTCCATATATTTTCATTTTTAAATTAATTCCAAAGGTCCTGCAGTTTTCATTTTGGCCACTAGGCCAAAAATAGTCTGACACCCTTTTTCTGTAGCGGGAGATTTTCAGTGTCTCTAATTATCACACAAAGGGGTCAAACTAAAGGGGAGACACCATTGTGTACAGATAACACAGGACCCCCAGTACAAGAGGAGTTTCACGCCCCCCTCCCCCTCCCTTCACAGTGAAAATTTCCCCCAAGTCTATGGACAAAAATTCAGTTTTAAAAAGGGGTTGTCTCATCAAGATCAAGTTAAAAATTTGGGGGGGGCCAAAATTAAAAGATGTACGTCCTTGGTTACTTTTGGGCAAAGTGCTCGGTTTTAGAGAACGGGGTGGGTTACATTGGGTTTCAAAGGGTTTTTTTATGGGCAGGGAAGCATTCTGTCCTGCCCAGGTCGTGCACTGCAAAGGAAAGGCAGTTAAGAGGGGGCAATTGTGTATTGGGGGCGGAGGGGAAACGTGAGAGGGCATCAGGGGGGTTTTTGTATTGTTCCTCTTTACTGCCTCCCTCCCTCCTGGGGGCTGCCTTAACACAATCCCCTGTGGCTGCTATACAACCACCCCTGTGGCTCCCCAAACCACACCCCGTGGCTCCCTAAACACCACATCCCTGGGCTGCCTTCCCAACTTTTCCCTGTGGGCTGCCTATAACACACTCCCTTTGGGGCTGCCTATACACACACATCCCTGTGGCTGCCTATACACACACATCCCTGTGGTGCCTTACCACACACCCTGTGGTGCCTTTTAACCACATCCCTGGGCTGCCTAACACACAAAACCCTGTGGGCCAAACCACCCCCTGTGGCTCCTTTAAACACCCAATTTCCCCGGGGGGGGGCCAACACACACATCCCTGTGGCTGCCTATACACACACATCCCTGTGGCGCCCTATACACACAAATCCCTGTGGCTGCCTATACACACAACCCCCCCTGGGGTTTGCCTATTACCACCACCCCTGGGGGGCTCCTTTTAAAACCACATCCCTGGGGGCTGCCTTTTACAACACATCCCTGTGGCCCCCATACACACCATCCCTGTCTCCTATACACACAAAACCCTGGGTGCCATCCAACAACCCCTTGGGGCTGCCTAACAACACATCCCTGTGGTGCCTATAACACACACCGGGCTCCTATTCACACACATCCCTGTGGCTGCCTATACACACACATCCCTGTGGCTGCCTATACACCCACATCCCTGTGGCTGCCTATACACACACATCCCTGTGGCTGCCTATACACACATCCCTGTGGCTGCCTATACACACACATCCCTGGGCTCCCTTACACACACACCCCTTGGGCTCCTTTTAAACACACACATCCCTTGGCTGCCTAACCACAAATCCCTGGGGCGCCTAACACACCATCCTGGGGCTGCCTATACACCACCCCTTGGCCCCTATACACAAAACCCCCTTGGCTCCTATACCCACCCCCTGGGGGCTCCCAACACCACACCCCTTTTCTCCTTACACCACTCCCTGTGGCTCCCATAAACACCATCCCTGTGGCTGCCTATACACCACACCCCTGTGGCCCAAAAACCCACCCTGTGGTGCATACACAACCCCTTTGGGGCTGCCTAACCACACATCCCTGTGGCCCCCTTTTCACACACACCCTGGGTGCCTTACACACAACCCCTGGGGCGCCATACACACACTTCCCCTTGGCGCCTAACACACACTCCCTGTGGTCCCATACCACACACCCTGTGGCTCCCAATACACACACATCCTTGGTCCCATACACACACACCCTGGGGCTCCTATACACACCACCCCTGGGGGCTGCCATACACAAAACCCTGGGCTGCCTATATAACCCTCCCCCGGTTTTCATTTCCCCATTTTGCCCCCTGCATGTCGGCCCGCCAATACACAAAAACCCCCCCCCCAGTCCTCTCACTTCTTTCTTCCTCCTTGCCTGCCCAAAACAAAACAACCCTGCCCCCTCCTCTTCACTGCCCTTTTCCCCTTTTCTTGTCACACCTGGGGCATGACAGAAAGCTTTCCCGACCAGTAAACCCAAAAACCTGGTTTTAAGCACATGTAAACAGCCCGTTTCTCAAAAAAATGTACACTTTCCAATATTTAAACCCAAAAGGGCGTACATTCCCTAGTTTTTTGGGCCCCCCCATTTTCAACTATAAAACCCTTTGTAATAAGACAAACCCCCTTTTAAGGGTCCCCAATTGCCCTGAACGCTTAAAGTATCTCCTTTAAAGCTGTTTTAAAACATTGCAAGCAAGAATGGTCTTTCCCCACAATTATATATAACGCCAAAAAAAAGAAATCAAAAATCGGAAATAAAAAAGGCTAAGGCCTCGTTCACCCCCGGGTTATTCTGAGACGGGTTTCCCGCCGGAACTGCGCCAAAAAACGGCGAAATCCGTCCCCCGGCCCTTAACGGGAACCCCAATTTCATAGGAACTATGTTCCGTCTCCCTCCCCGCAGGGCAATATGGGGGGGGCGGGGAAAATACATGCACATTACCCTTTGGGGGATACGCGCCACGGAAAAATGATTTTTGGGGGGGGGAGCTGCCGCCCCCCCCCCTACACGGCACCGGCTAATTGGGGCGAAATCCTCCCCGAATTACGGGGGCAAAAGCGTGTAATACCCCAAGAGGAAAAGAATATGGAACAGGGTCTTGATTTAATAAGTAAAAAAAAAAAAAAATTGGCGACAGATTCCCTTTAACTACAGTTGGGAGCCACAAACCCCCCCTTCGCATGACGTCTTTGGTTTCACGTGAGGGAGAACTGATCCCCCTCTTTCAAAAGACAGTGGTCATTAAAGGGTTAGTAAGGCGCTGCCACAGCTGCACTTTTGCATTAAGGGGGCTCCCCGTTAGCAAAGGGACCTTTTTTGATACAGTTTGATGAGGGTCCCCGCTTGCGGTTTTCCCCCCCCCCACTTTATTCTAGGGGGTTCCCAATTTTCCCAAAAGCACGATTGGCTATACTGCCAGCTGACCTGTAATACTGAAGGTTACACCCTTTGAAAAAGGAAATTTTCTGGGACGGCCAAACTGACAGTCAATCCTTAAAGGGATTCTACCACGAGTGAAAAATATGGTCGAAACCCACAGCAAAGACTGGAGAACTGGTCGCGCTTGCGCAGGTACTCTCAAGTCTGTTCTATGGGAGTTCGGTAATCGAGGATTTTTTTGGGTTTTGCTCAATCCATAGAACAGAATGGAGAGCCGTGTACGAGCATGACCAGCTCTCCAGTCAGCGCTGTGGCTTTCGGGGACCCATTCCCTAAACAGGGGGGCTCGATTACAAAAATTTGCACAATCCTAGAGATAGCCATTATGTCACCGGGGGTAAATCCCATTTAAGTAGGACTTAATCCAAGCACTTCTGCAGATCAGCTGGCTGGAGATGCCACGGCACCCCAGTGACACCCATCATGGTCTACCAGGCACAGTGCTGTACTTTTAAAGGGCGGTCCCCTATGGTAGTAAACCTTAAGGGAAAAAAATAAAATAAAATAAACTCACCTTTCTCCCCGAAACCCCCCCCTTTTAAACCGGGGTCTCATTTCAACAACGGGGGACGGGGACTTTTTTGGGGGGTGAAAACCCGAATGAAGAAAGCAGATCTCGGGAGTTTTAAAAGATCGAGGGTGGGGCAGATAAATAGGTCATTTTCCCCCACCAAACCTTAAATGTGCGGCCCCAAAAACCCCATCCTTGGACCCCCCCAAACGGGTCATTTTTCAGGCCCCCACAAATGCACTGCTAATGCCCGGCAATGCAAGGAAACCCAAAAAAAACACCCCCTGTTGGGGGGCCCTGGGCGGGTTTTGGGTGGTTCAATAAACCAAGCTCAGTACCAGGCACCCCCACCCCAAGGGAAAAGCGCTGGCCCGTAAAATAAAGGGCCCTCTTTGGGAGTTTTTTTCAGTGGGTAATCGACCCCGATCCGGGTACCCATGCCAATCAGATACAGACAGCCAACCCTATGGATAGGCCATTGCACTATTCTTCTAGGAGCGGATGGAGAATCCCCTTTTAAAGGACGTCTAGGTGAACGGCCGGGAGGTCTCGCTGGTCAAGGCCAATTCTCCAGGATCCAATGAGAAAGTCACAGGAGATAGGAAACAGAAAGAGCTAACAGAAGGTCAGAGGGTCCGACCCGATAACCAGAACATGAAGAGCACCGACCATCCCGTAGCCGCACCTCACCCGGTGACACCAGAGGTTATCCCCACTTAACCATTGGGCAGATGTCGGCTCCCACATGGAGGCAGAGGAGAGAATTGGCTTATTCTATTAATTAACCCCTTAAGTCGAACGCCTGAAAAGTGTTAAAGGGCTCTGTCCCAATTTTTTTTTTTTTCTTATTAAATCAAGCCCCCGATCCATATTTTTTTCCCCTTTAGTTGTTTTTTTTTTCCTGTTTTTTAGATTTTTCTATTCGGGGCCCTCTATAATGATTTGTGGGGAAACATTCTTGCTTGCACTGCTTTAAAAAGCAGTCAGAGAGATACTTTTTCAGGGGAGCTTCCCTGCCAAGGTTCTTAGGACAGATTCTTCCCATAGACTTTTAAGGGGAGTTTTCACTGGGGGGAGAGGGGAGTGTGACTCTCTCTCTTGTATGGGGATTCTGTGTTACGACACAATGGTGTCTCCTTTCAGTTGCCCCTGACCGGATAATGAGCCACTGCTGAAAACCCCTTAAACAAAAGGAAGTTCAACTATTATTTAGGCCCTAGGGGTAAAGTGAAAACTACAGGACTTAAGAATTATTAAAAAAAATACGAAAGTGTCTGAAAATAAAAAAAAAAACCCATAAAAAAAACCAAAAAATTGGTTTAAAAAAAATGTGAGTTAAAAAAGAATCATTTGTTTGACACTTTCCCCTTAATGCCAAACATTTTTTTGTTTTTGCCTCCTTGCGTTTTTTTTTTCAAGACACATTTTGGACGAGGCCTCGTTCATTCGAAACAATTGACTTTAGGGGAAAATGTTTAAGTCACTTATAAATAATTCAAAATTTTTTTTTTTTTTTGTTTTTTTACCCATTCACCTTAAAGGGAGTTGTCTCCCTCAGAGTTTCAAAGGATGATGAATGAAATATTCTCCATTTCCCGGGTTCAGACGAAATTTGCATCAGCTTGTGCTTGTACGTCATGCTTTTTCTGTGCTTTCAGTTGCAAAATTTAGAAAATTAGCTTCTAAAACACTAACAGGACTTCTTCTGATCCCTCAAACAAAACCCAAATTCGTTTGTTTTTTTTAATAAATCAAGCTTTTTACGCTCCAGCACGGGACACTGCTGTCCCTTTTGGTGATGACATCACTCACTGCATCTCATAAACAAACCCGCGGGGGGGGGAAATTGTTTACAGTCATTTTCTGGGAACGAAATAGCCAGGGAGGCATAAATTCATTTTTCTCCTTTTGGGAAAAAAAAGAGGAACAAACAATATATTTGGAAAAGTCTTTATTTTGTTTCCCCACAATTTGAAAGCTATTTTTTTAGCGAGACAACCCCTTTTTAACTTGTTAGATTAATTTTTAAGGTTATTTCGGTCATGTGGATACCTAATATGTGTAGGGTTTTTTGTGTGTGTAATATGTGCACATTAAATATTTATTTATTTTATTTTTTGTATTCATTTTTTTTTTTTTACACTTTTTTTTTGGGGGTTTTTTTTTTTAACTTTTTTTTTTTATTTTTTTTTTTTTAAATCCCTGAAGGAGAACTGTTTTAATATTTTTTTAAAAACACTTTATAAAATTTAGCATATATGAATATGCAATACATTATAATCTTTTTAGTTGAAACCACAGGCTGATCAGGCAGCACACAGTCTGTCTGGTCCCCAGGGTGACTGTTTCGCCGTTCCCCCGGGGGGGGGGGTCTGTCAGGGTTTCCCCCGGGGGTTCCAATACCCGCAGAGCAGGGGGAAAAACCCTTTGATTGTACTGCGGTAACGCATCGCCGCAATCAAAGGATTAAAGCACCGGGGAGCAGAGGTTTCTGCCGCTCCCCGGTGTTTGTAGGAGATGTTCTGGGATCAGGGCTGTGTAATACAGCCCCGAACCTAGCGCAGCTGCGGCCGGGCCCCCAACTTCGTACTGCAGGAAGCCAAAAACGTGCCGGACAAACGCCCCCACCGGCCGCACAAAAAACGGGGGACGGTCGTTAGGGGTTTAAAAAAAAACCCAAATGTAGAAAGGGAACCCTTTAGGGGCAGAGTTTGTGTTTTTGGGTACAAAACCCAAAGCCTTTCTCGGAAACAGACAAGAAGGAACGTGGGTCTTTACCTTGGTACCTGCCTTTGGGGTCGCCGGGTGATGGGCCCCGGTTTCGTCCCCTTCTGTTGACCGTTTAAAAGGGGGTGGTGTTGGGG
>JAODAL010037066.1:0-40864 GCA_025379985.1 Phyllomedusa bahiana | reverse complement strand
CCCCCCGGTGCCCTCCTTTCAGCTAAAACAGAAACTGAGGCTCCAAAATTTCCCCCAACTCATTGAAAATTGGGACAGTAGAGATGGAAAACTTTGCCAGGTCTGATGATCTCGATTCTGCTGGGGACATTCGATGTAGGGTCAAATTTGCGTAAACACATAAAGCATGGATCCTTTCTGCTTGTATCAACGGTTCAGGCTGGTGGTGGGGTGTCAGGTTGGGGAAATATTTTTTGCACTCTTTGGGCCCTTGGTACCAAATAGCATCGTTGCAACACTGTGGAATCTTGCCACGAAGAATTAGCAGTCTGAATGCAAAAGGGGTCCAACCTTACTAGCATGGTGTACCTATAAAGTGCGTAGTACATCGGAATTTTCCACACATATAAAGTTGTGGCAGCATTATGTCGATGACGTCATCTTAATGTGGACGGGGAATGAGAAACCACTAAATGAATTTGTGGGGTATCTGCATTCTCGACATCCATTGATTAAATTTAGCATAAATATTCAGAAGACTGAAATAGAATATTGGATGTTAAAATTATTAGGGACTCAAGTAGTAATACATTCCAAACAATGCTATATTCTAAACCCACAGAACGCAATAACATTCTCCATCGATCAAGTTTTCATACTCCTACAACATTTTATGGCATACCAAAAAGCCAAATGATAAGGGCACGTCACATTTGTTCAGATATTGATATGTATGATTTAAAAATGCAGGAATTGGTTAACAAATTCGTGAAAAGAGGTTACAATGAGAAAAAATTGGTACAGATAGGTTTAGAAATCAGAGCAAAAAATAGAGAAGAGTTTTCTTAAGGGAAAGTAACGAATAAACAACAGCCTAGATTTAATTTCATTTCCACGTATGATAAGCATTCTAACATCATAAAAATGCCATTAAACATAATTGGCACTTGCTACAATCTGACCCCAAGTTTGGACACCTGTTTAGGGACAAACCACGTTTCATATATAAACGTGGTAAAACAATAGGCAACAGCCTTATACACTCAGATTGGGCCCAAACACAGATTTCCAGACAAAAAATCCTGAACTAAAGTAAGGGACCATCCTTGCTACGTGCAACAACTTTTTCCGCTATTAAAAGGTTAAAAAAAATTAAACACCACACAGGGATTTTATTCCCATTAAAAGGATCTTTAGTTAAATCAAAAGTAATTACATTTAAAATCCCCATGTAGAAAAATGGTATATGGGGACAGACCAGCCGCCATAAATAATGGGGGAACATAAAAGGCTTTAAAATTTTAAAAAAAAAAAAGAAGCTCAAGTACCCACAAAATTTGGTGAAACAACTGTAGCAAACATTTCAAAAATCCAAACAAAATCGTGATTTACGTTGGGTGTACTTAACAAGTGAACATCTTCAATTATCCAAAATAAAACTAGGTTACTACGGGGGAGGCGTTTGGATTGCAACAAGGGAACAATTGCACCGGGGGGTTAAATGAGTCTTTGAGTTACGTTGTTTTGTAACTTATGCACTATAAAAAAATAGCCCCTTTAAAAATTTTTCATTCCCTAAGCTTGAGATATTTTATTGTTTTTACAGGATGTTATAAGTTTTTTGTATAGAAAACCCTGAATGCACCCCTGGTAATCAGGTCAGTGAAAAAAAAGGGTGAGTCTTACAAGAAATGCTTGAAAAAAGGGCTCCCCTTCCCAAACGTCGGTCATTGCAGGGCGGCACGGGCTGCACTCCTTTCGGCTCCTACTAGCTCAGGGGACTATCCTTACCTCCAAACGGGAAACTTTACAGTAAGTACCCCACGTTTTCATATTTTTTTCATTGCCTAAGGTTCGTCAAGAACAGGTTTTTTGCCCCAATTTTAAAAATAAGTAAAGGAAAGGCAACATTTCCAAGGCCAAAAGCCGGGAATGCCCCACATTAGGTTTTTGGGTTTGGGGTGGGTTTGGGGTTTAAAATGTTTCTTCTCTCCCCAAACCTGGGAAGACAAAGGCTGGCCCGTTTGATGGCCCCTGTACGCGTGCAGGTCCCCAAAAAAAGCGGGAAGGGGGAAAGGGGGAGGGTGGGTCTCTGGTGGTTGGTGGTACCGGGGGACGGGGGAGGTAAGCGGGGTGATCC
Source organism: Phyllomedusa bahiana (assembly GCA_025379985.1). Taxonomy (NCBI): domain Eukaryota; kingdom Metazoa; phylum Chordata; class Amphibia; order Anura; family Hylidae; genus Phyllomedusa; species Phyllomedusa bahiana. The sequence continues at coordinate 38,745 of JAODAL010037066.1, read as the reverse complement.
CTGATCAGACCTTTTAAAAATGGGCACTAGGAACGCTTGGTGGTGGCGGAGGAGGAGGAGGCGGAGACAAGGTGTGACAGTGGTTGGAGGCCCGGCGTCGGTCTGGCCTTTTTTGGCCAAGTGTTCCCTCCATTTCAACTCATGCATTCGCTGCATGTGACTAGACATTTTGGTGGTGGTTAACCACTTAAGGTTCTTGCCTCTACTTATGCGTTTACGGCAAAGGCGGCATATGACATCGCTGGGTGAATCAGAGGCTTTCTCAAAGAAGGCCCAGGCTTGAGAGGTCCTGGACCTTTTTGACGGCGATAAGCGAGGAGCGGGGTTTGCGCTGACGGTGGCTGGGGGAATCATATCACGGACTTCTGCGACCGCCCTCTCCCTTTTTGTGCGGGACCCGTATTGACACTACCCCATCGTCTTCCTCCTCGTCCACTGATGAAGCGCTCGCAAGCAAATTCTGCGGAAAAGACCAGGATGATCCGCAATGTCGTCATCATCATCATCATCAACACAGTGACTTGGTCGTCCGGACGTTATTCATACAGAAGCTGCGGGCTACAAGCAAGGGGCACTGCAAGGCGTTGCCGACCGCCCGGGATTTTTGCCGATTGACCGGCTTCCTTCACCTCCTCTGATGGCATCAGTAACTGGGGTCAGAGTAGACTACATCATCCTCTTGATTTTTTTACATGCCTTCTGACCCCAACCGCATTTTGTCATCAAAGAGGTCTTCAGACAATGGATTATCCACAGTGGTGGGTACACGAGTTGACATTTGGGCTGCTTCATGTTGGACGGATGCTGATGATGCTGATGACGACATTTGGGGCCGTGACTGCGAGGACGAGGAGGTAAGACTGCTAGATGCAGGTTGCATTAACCACTGAAGGACAGATTGGCGACGATGTTCGTTACTTAGATTCACAGGGCCCTGACCCAGCGATGACAGGCCTGACGGTCCTGCAACTGACGATCCGCTGGCATGCGTGTTGTCGCCAGCACTGGAAGGAGCACCTTCTCTCGTACCTCTACCTCCATGTGCTACCCCCCCTTTGCTCGCTTACCACCTGCATTTCACTCCATGTTCAGAAATATAAAAATTTGAGGTATGGAATAGTTTTGGAAAGTCTCTTATTAAAAGACGGCAAATCACAGCTATTCTCAAATCCCTCTAATCAAAACAAAATTGCTGGATTCAAATTTAACTGCAAGGTGTCTATCAACAAATCTGGACTGGGCAAAAGTCCAAAAAACACATATCTGTTATGTTTTGTTATAATAAATTTTATTTTTTGCACCTTTCAATTCACCTGTTGTGAATATAGAATTGCTGTTTTAAGATTTACGTAGATGCTGCGTCAATGAACAATGCTGGGTTCGCAAAAGTCAAAAAACACGTAACTGTTGTTTTGATATAATAAACGATATTTTTTGCACCTTTCAATTCACCTTTGGTGAATAAAGAATGGCTGTTTTAAAGAGATTATACGCTGAGATGCTGCGTCAATTAACAATGCAGGTGTGCGCAAATGTCAAAAAACACGTACTGTTTATGTTTTGTGTATAATAAACGATATTTTTTTGCACCCTTTCAATCACCTGTGTGAATATATGAATTGCTGTTTTAAGATTTACTAGATGCCTGCGTCAATGTAATCAATGGCTGGTGTGCAAAAGGTCAAAAACACGTAAACTGTTATGTTTTGATATAATACAACGGTAATTATTGCACCTTTCAATTCACCTGTGGTGATATATAGAATTGCTTTTTAAGATTTACCGGAAGATGGCTGCGTTCCATGAACAATGCTGGGGTGCGCAATATGTCAAAAAACACGTAACTGTTAAGTTTGGTATTAAGAAACTGTAGTTCTATCTGCACCTTTCAAATCACCTGTGTGAATAAGAATTGCTGTTTTATAAGATTTACGTAGATTGCTGGCGTCAATGACAATGTCCTTGGGTGTTCAAAAGTCAAAAAACAACGTAACTGTTATGTTTTGGTATAATAGAACGATATTTTTTCACCTATCAATTCACCTGTGGTGAATATAGAATTGCTGTTTTTAAGATTTACTTAGAGTGCTGCGTCAATGAACAATGCTAGGTGTTGCTCAAAAGGTTCAAAAAAACAACGTAACTTGTAATGTTTTGGTATAATAACGGTATTTTTTGCACCTTGTTCAATTCACCTGTGGTGAATAAAAATTGCAGTTTTAAGATTTTACGTAGATGCTGCGACAATGAACAATGCTGGTGCGCAAAAGTCAAAAAACACGTACGGTTATGTTTTTGGTAGAATAAACTGATATTTTTGCACCTTTCAATCACCTGTGGTGAATATAGAATTGCTGTTTTAAGATTTACGTAGATGCTCTGTCCGCGTTCAATGAACAATGCAGGTGTGCAAAAGTCAAAAAAACACGTAACTGTTATGATTTGGTATAACTGAACCGCATTGTATTTGCACCTTTTTCATTCAACCTGTAGGTGTTGAATCTAGAATTGCTGATTTAAGATTAACGTAGATGCTGACGTCAAATGACAATGCTGGGGTGCGCAAAAAGTAAAAACACGGTACACTGTTATGTTTTTGGTCATAATAAAACTATATTTTTATTGCACTATTCAATTCACCTGTGGTGAATATAGAATTTGCTGTTTTTAAAGATTTACTGTAATGCTGCGTCATGAACCATGGCTGGGTGCGCAAATGTCAAAAACCACGAAACTGTTATGTTTTTTGGTATAATAAACGGTATTCCTTTTGCACCTTTCAATCACCATTGGGTGAATACATAAGAATTGGCTGGTTTTAAGATTTACGTAGAATGCTGCGTCAATGAACAATGCTATGGGTGATGCAAAAGTCAAAAACGACTTACTGTTATGTTTTGGTAAAATAAACGATATATTTTGCACCTTCAATACACCCTGTGGTGGAATATAGAATTTCTGTTTTAAAGATATTACGAGTAATGCTGCGTCAATTAACAATGCGGGTGGAGGCAAAAGTCAAAAAAACACCGTAACTGTTATTTTTTGGTATAGATAAACGATATTTTTTGCACCTTTCAATATCACCTGTGGTGAATAAAGAATTGCTGTTTAAGATTTACAATGATGCGGCGTCATGAACAATGCAGTGGTGTGCAAAAGTCAAAAACACGTAACTGTTATGTTTTGAAATAAAAAACGTATTTATTGTTTGCACCTTTCAATTCACTGTGGTAATATAGAATTCTGTTTTAAGATTTACTAGATGCTGCGTCATATGTAACAATGCTGGGTGCGCAAATGTCAAAAAACACGTAACTGTTAGTTTTGGTTAAATAAACGGTATTCTTTGCACCTTTCAATTCACCTGTGTGTAATATAGAAATTGCTTGTTTTAAGAATTTACGTAGATGCTGCGTCAATGAACAATGCTGGGTTTGCAAAAGTCAAAAAACACTTAAATGTTAGTTTGTGGTATAATATAACGAATATTTTTTGCACCTTTCAATTCCACCTGTGGTTAATATAGAATTGCTGTTTTCAAGATTACTGTAATGCTGGCGTCAATGAACAATGCTTGGGTGCGTCAAAAGTCAAAAAAAAAACACGTAACTGTTGATTTTTGTGTATACAAAAACGTATTTTTGCACCTTTCAATTCACCTTTGGTGAATAAAGAATTTCATGTATTAAGATTACGTAGATGCTGCGTCATGAACAAATGCTGGGTGCGCAAAAGTCAAAAAACACGTAACATGTTTTAGTTTTGGGGTATAATAAACGATATTTTTTTTGCACTTTTCAATTCCACCTGTGGTGAATATAGAATTGCGTTTAAGATTTACTAGATGCTGCGTCAATGAACAATGCTTTTGGTTGTGCAAGAAGTCAAAACACGTAACTGTCTATGTTTTTTGTTATAATAAACGTTTTTTTTTGCACCTTTCAATTCACCTGTGTTTTATATATATTTGCTTTTTTAAGTTTTACTTAGATGCTGCGTCAATGAACAATGCTGGTGCGCAAAAGTCCATAAAACACGTAACTGTATATGTTTGGGTATAATAAACTTAATTTTTTGAGCACCTTTCATCACCTGTGGTGAATATAGAATTGCTGGTTTTAAGATTTACGTAGAATCTGGCTTAAAGAAACAATTCTGGGGTGCAAAAGTTAAAAAAACACGTAACCTGTTATTTTGAATATAATAAACGGTATTTTAGTGCACCTTTCAATTCACCTGTGGTGAATATAGAATTGCTGTTTTTAAGATTTACGTAGATGCTGCCGTCATGAACAATGCTGGGAGCGCAAAAGGCACAAAACACGTAACTAGTGATGTTTTCGACGATATACGGTATTTTATGGCAACAAACAACCTGTTCAGACTACAAGAATGCTGGATGTAAATTAACTGCAAGGTGGAATATATCCACAGTCACAAGGTGTAATGTGTTAAAATTGAAAAGAACACCTATCTGAATGAATACTGACATAAAAGTGGAAGTTATGCAGCTAACAAAGATACCTGCAGTTACTAGAAATGAGGTGTATCCAATATAATTTCAGGCTGCCCAATATACAGGGAAATATTTTCAATAGCAAACTGTTAATCAATAAAATAAATTCCACTACATTCTACACTAAGTCTTGGGAACTTTATCCGGTGTTCTTTATAGATAGAGCTTGTTCTTGTCGGCCCACAGGCCCCCCCCCCTCCGCTCCCACCACCGTGAATTTACAGCGTAGATCTGCTTAAAATCTCTAGCTAACAACATACAAAAATCCATCAAATCTCAAATCTAACTAATTGGAAGGAATCACAGCTAATAGTATAGGTTTTCTCTGTGCAAATAGACTAATTTCGGCTTAGCTGTGCCACAGCAGAGCGCGTCCCTATCCAAAGAGACGCTGATAGACACTGAGGCTGAAACAGGAAAACGCTGTCTATGTAAAACTAGTCACTGTGAATTTTCCATCCAATCGCAACATACACATCCCAGTCATGACTCGCACACATTCTCAACCTGCTCTATTCTGTAATCTCATTTACTGCCGCCAAAATACAGGAAGCGCCCGAAAAAGGCGCGATCTTAATAGATGATCTCAGAATTTTAAACCTTAAATTATCCCGCATAGCTGGAAATTTTTGAGTCACCATAACAAACCTTGCCGATTTCAACTATGTCGATGAAAAATCGCTCCAATCACTACATAGGCAGATGTCACTCCATCTCATCTTGAAGAGGCTGGGGTTGGTCAGAACAACATCTGAGTCTCGTGACTACGTATGCATGATTTTATGTTCTGATCATGTGATTGGCTCTATACATGAACTAAGATGCAGGCATAATGTGTAAATGTGTAAATGCATAATGTGTAAAATTGGCCACTGAGTAAATACAGTATAGGTATTTTTATAGTGAGAACTTTAAATGAACAATCCACAGTTTGTTTCACAACCAGGGTAGAAATTTGAGTATTTGATTTTATACAAAGCAAGTGTCTGTGAAACCTGTGAAACCGGGTATTTAGAAGTTTATTGCAGATCTTCTATTTAATGTACAGACGGTTGCTGCAGAGACGGTTCTGGCACTGAGACAAATTAAAGAAGGAACCGAGTCCAGATGGGAAATTTATCCGGAATGCTGTAAGAAGTGAATCTGCTAGGAGTTTACGAAGACTTGTCCTGAACGATTACTTCTTGTTGGCAATCTCTAAATCATTATAAGTATTTTTTTCACATGAGGAGTCATTCTTTGCTGGCCATTTGCGTGCAACATTTAACTGATATACTGGATATGATGTGCCAGTGTTATGTATTGTTACATAGCAGTCTGAGATCTGTAAACAGTTATCTGTAACAATACTGTACTTAAAAGGGCTGTGTGTGATAGAAAAAACATGGTTTTCTTTCAGGAACAAGCACTTCATAGTCTATTTGGCCATATCTGGTACTTAACAGCTGGATTCAATAGAGTTGCTCTACAGGAGCACCTTTCCACTGAGTTTACACACATATAGGTTTCAGTATGTTGAAAAGGGATGTTCATGATCATGGCTTCTGATTACACAACTAATAATACAGACTTTGTCTTACTTGAAAATGTATTTTGTAGATTAAGAACTTATTTTTGGCTGGAGACAAAGTTTTCCAATGAAATGATCAAAGTTACTGCCATGAATATGGAAAGAAATGTAGTGTGGTTAGTACCAGATAGGTGACTAACGAAGAGGATCTCTTATACTTGTACTGTGAAGTGTTTCCTTTGGTGTGTGCTGGAGAATGGCATTATAAAAACATAACTTTTAATATTATTTTTAAAATAATAGATTTAATACAATTAATATGTGCAAAAATTGTAGAAGTATACAAGATTTTCAGCTTCCTGAACACATGCAGTGCTGCAAAACAATGGCAAAAAGAGATAATACGGGGACCATTAAACCCTGTGTGGGTTAGCCAAATCCCAGAAACCCAAATAATGGGGTGACCGCCCTGATATGGATGACCCTATTAACACTGAACCCTGTTATGCCCTGTGCACTTAAATACGGTCCTGATATGACCATGCTTTGATCCCTATTAAACCTCATCAGAGAAACTACTCAGATGTGAAAAACACAGGGGTATAAGAATAATTAAACAGAGGGTCAATACCTGTATGATAATGTCTTAAAGTGGGAAGCTTCAATAATAGGTGCTCCAGCGTATGGCTCTGCACCATCTATGTGCTGGTTGGGTGTGCCAGGGAGCTGCATGAAAAATGTAACTAGACTTTAAAGCATGCCGCTCATCAGGGGCGTCGCTAGGCAGTATCATTCGGGGCAGAAGCCCCGGATGTAAAGCCTTCTGCCCCGAATGATTAGTCTCCCTCACTCTCTCTGCTCGCTGCAGTGAGAAGCTCCGCCCACCACCAGAGCCTCAGCACTCAGAAAGCAGTGAGAGCAGCCCCTCCTCCTCTTCTGTGCTCCCTGCTCAGCCCTCCCCCGGAGCTACAGCACAGACAGTAAGGTTCCCTGCCGGCTCCTACAGCAGATCGTCGGCCCCATCACTATGGAAACCAGAACGAGCTTCTGGTTTCCTCAAGTCTTCCAGAGCTGCCTAAACAGCCCAGGAGCTTCTAGGACCCCAGTGACCCTGTATAAGGTATGTCCTGAGGCCAGGGGCGTTGCTAGGGTCCTAAAACATTCGGGGCACGGTCCCTTTGTTAGCAGCGAGTGTAAGGAACAGTCGCTGTCTGCCATGCATAGAGTGGGCTTAGCGCGTGAGCCCGCTTTATACATCCTTTATGCCATTTAGATGTTCAGGGACATCCATATGCATGAAGGGGTGAATTAAACCCGCCGCTAGCTTCCAGCAGCAGAGACTCTGCTCTTGACTCCCTTACTGGTGGTCTCTCGGACAACATACCCCATCCTCCCAGCCCACGGCCTACAGCATTGTCCCACTCCTACCTCCTGCTGAATTCAAAATATAGTAACAAGCAAACATATGTAGAAAGAAGGATCGCTCACCTTGCCTTCATCGGGGGCTTGAAAATCACAGTCCTCAGCTGGTTCATTAATTCACCGGCGCTCGGAATCTTGGCTCCCGGCAAAGAGCCCAACAAAGCAATACAGCGAAAAAAGTAGATGGATCCAGCGATCTTGGTGAAAAACGTACTTTGCATTTATTCACATAGTAATAGTGCAGACGGTACAGACAAAAATAAGATTAAAACCTACGCGTTTCAGGCATAAGACTTTCCTGCCCTTGATCACGGCCTGTGCCCCCACCTCATATGTCTATACTCATATACTGGACCTGTGTCACAGAGGTACAGTATATTAGTATATACATACACATAGGGACAGTATATACACAAATGTAACAGTTAAATATTGGACATGTGTATATACTGTTCCTGTGTGTATATTGCAGTATATATATTTATATACACACTACACCACTATATGTATACATATATACACACACACACACACACACACACACACACACACACACACACACACACAGGGACAGTATATACTCAAATGTAACACCCAGATAAGTATTATACATGTATATTCTGTCTCTGTGTGAAGTACATGTGTGTATATATATATATATATATATATATATATATATATATATATATATATATATATATATATATATATATATATATATATATATATATATATATATATAGTGGTGTAGTGTGTATATAAATATATACTGTAATATACACACAGGAACAGTATATACACATGTTCAATATTTACCTGTGTGTTGCATTTGTGTATATACTGTCCCTGTGCGTAACTGCTGAGTAGGTGTCCATCTGCAGTGAGGTAAGTCTGATGTATTAAAGTGGTCAAGCAAGTAAAAAGTGAAAAAAACAAACACAAAAAAAAACACATAAATAACCTTTTCCCCATAACAAATGCTTGTCAATGAAAAATTGTAAAAAAAAGTACACATATTTGGCATCACTGTGTGCGTATAAACCCTGTGCTATAAAACTGATATTTTACCCCCTCCATGAACACTGCTACTGTGCAAGAAATTGAATAAAAAGCAACCAAAAAGTCCCATGAGCCTCAGAACAGCACCAATGAAAAAAGTTATGTCTATTAGAAGAAAAAAAATGGAAAACAGCTGTGTTATTTAGGAGTTAAACTACATCACCACATATACCGGATTTTTCAGACTATAAGAGGCACTTTTGTGCCCCAAAATTTGAGAAGAAAATGAGGGTGCAACCTATATTTTGAATTCAGCAGGAGGTAGGAGTGGGACAATGCTGTAGGCCGTGGGCTGGGAGGATGGGGTATGTTGTCCGAGAGACCACCAGTAAGGGAGTCAAGAGCAGAGTCTCTGCTGCTGGAAGCTAGCGGCGGGGTTTAATTCACCCCTTCATGCATATGGATGTCCCTGAACATCTAAATGGCATAAAGGATGTATAAAGCGGGCTCACACGCTAAGCCCACTCTATGCATGGCAGACAGCGACTGTTCCTTACAAAGGGCCCGTGCCCCGAATGTTTTAGGACCCTAGCAACGCCCCTGCCGCTCATAGACATGTAATAAGTGCGTCTAACTGTATTGTATGAGTACCAGCATGCTCCTAGTAACCAGGTCTAAACACTGCAGTGCACATCTAGTTTATTAGGCTTTAGAAATTTGGTTAGCCCACACAGGGTTTAATAGGGACAGTGGTCCCCTTCTTACTGTAGTTTTTGCAGCTCTGCATGTGTTCAGGAAGCTGTATATCTTGTATACTTCTACAATTTTTGCACGTAATGATTGTGTGTATTATTTGATGTCATTATTTTCAACTTAATATTAAAGGTCATGTTTTAATAACACAATCTCCAATCTTGATTCATCAAGTTGTAATGTGTTTGGAGTACCCCACTAAAATTGTGACGTTTCTTGCCATCTGTTAATTAGTTTGGTATCTGCCTCTCCAATAAGGATTTAACCCCTTCCCGACATTGGGCGTAGCTTTCGCCCTAGGGGGAAGTGACCTCCGCAAATGGAGTATGCATACCCCCTGGCGATCGCGCGGGCTTGCGGGAAACCCGGGCCCCGTCGGGCAGGGAAAACCAGCGGTAAATTACCGCTGGCTTATGCCCCATCCCCCCCGGCGGATGAGCCCCCGGGCGGGGTGAAAAAGCATCATTACCGCAGCCTGTCATGGCCGCGATAATGATGCCGCAGGCAGGAGGGGGCCCTTGCCTAAGATCGGCGGGGAGGGCAAAATGCCGCTCGCCCGTCTCCTACAGACTCCGGATGCTGTTGAATGCACCCGGGGGTATTTTGGTGATCACCATGCCCCAAATGCTTGTGGGATGGTGCACTAGTTGCCATGGCGCCTTGCACAGCGAACGCTGTGCACGATCGCCTTTTTTAAAACAGAAATCTAATGATTGTTTTTTCCCCAGTGGGGATTTTCAGTTACAAATCCCCAGGGGGGAAAATTAAAAAAATGTGAAAAAGTAAAAAAAAAAATAAAACAAAAACAAAAAATAAAATTAAAAAAATACATGCCTTTTCCCCTTTACAAACCCCAATCGCCCAAAAAGATCAAAAATAAAAAAAGTCCCCTATTTGGTATCCCCCGCGTCCCGTAACGATCCCCCCCTATAAATCGTCATTTAAATTTAAACCCTATGGTGAACGCCGTAAAAAACAAAAACAAAAAACGTCCAGATTCGATTTTTGTGCTTCCTGCGACATTAAAGGAATAAAAAAAGGATAAAAAAACTCTATAAACCCAAAAGTTGTACCAATTAAAACGTCGTTCACCCCGCAAAAAAAAGTTTCTTAACGTCTCTGTATACGGAAAAAAAAAAAGTTGGGCTCTCAGAAGACAGCGATGCATAAATATTATTTACACAATAAAAAAACTATTTTTTTTTTAAAAAGTGCCCCAAATTAAAAAAAAACTATTAAAAAAGGGGGTATCCCCGTAATCGTTCGCCCCTGAGAGTAAAGCTAACTGGTCAGGATACTGAGGTGAGTGTGTGAAAAAAAAAAAAATAAAAAAACACTACTAGGTTGCAGTATTTTTTCCCCCTCCCTTTCCCAAAAAAAACGGATTTAAAATGAAAAAAAAGTCTTGTCCCCCCAAAAAAAAAAAAAAAAATGTAAACTCACCCCGCAAAAAACAAAACCCCACACAGCCCCGGGGACACAAAAAAAATAAAAAAAGTTATGGCTCTCGACTATGGCGATGCAAAAAACGTGTTTTTTTTTTGGGAAAAAAAGGTTTTTATTGTGTAAAAGAGTAAAAAATAAAAAAAATCAAATTGGGGATCGTGTAATGTTCGCCCGCTTGTAATACTAGCATGTCAGCTATACTGCACGGTGCCCGTTTGTTAAAATAAAAATAAAAAAACACTCCCGGGAATGCTGTTTTTGTTCAAAATGCCTCACAAAAACCTTAAAAAAAAGTGATCAAAGCGGCATATGCCCCCAAAATGGTACTAATAAAAACGTAAACCCATCCACACAAACAACCCCAAAAATCGCTCGTATACAGAAAACTGAAAAGTTATGGTTCAGACGGACAACATAAAAACGCAATTTTTTATAGACCATTTCTATTGTGTAAAGAAATAAAACATAAAAAACAAATTAAAATTTTCTTAATTGTACCGCCCCCCTGAAAGTTTTTCCTTCATTTATACTGAAGGGGGCGCGTTGTAAAATTGAAGCCCAAAAAAAAACAATGGCGGAACTGCGTTTTTCCCCTCATTTTCAAGCCCAATGCAAAAAAAAAAAACTTTGGAAAACCTGTGCACCCAAAATGACAATAACCCTAATGGATCTATGAGGCGTGCTAAATTTCCAAAATGGGGTGACTTCGGGAAAGGTTTACCTGTTTGGTATTTTGGGGGTTTGTAAATGCAAAATGGCCCCAAAAAAACCTGCTTTCCCAAAACCCCAAGTAACCCCTCCCCTTTACGCCCCCCTGCCCCCAAACAGCAGTTTACACCCCATGTAGGGTTTTTGCTGAACTTGGAAGAAATTGGAAACAAGGGTTTTGGGTGTTTTTTTTCCGGGAGCCTTGAAAAAAAATATAAATTTTCAGCTAAAAATTGCAGATTATTGGAAAAAAAGTTTTTTAAAAATTTTCAAGCCTAACCTAAAATTTTGTGACACACCTGTGGGGTCGATATGCTCAATACACCCCCGGATATTTCCCTTGGGTGTAGTTTCCCCAAAATGGGGTCTTTTTTAGGGGGGTTTATTAATTTTTAGCCCTTAGGGTGTCCGCAAAACTGAAATGGCCCCAAATAAAAAACGTAATGAAAATGAGACCCCCAGGTCCGTAGGTGCTCTCCTATTCTGGGGTTTTTGGGTTGAGCCAAAAAATGCACTAGGGCCAAAATATGGGATTTTCTCTGAAAACGGCCCCAATCTGGGGAATCAAAAATTAATTTGCATTTCCCCGATCAATTTACCGTATTTTTGTGAATAATCATAAAAAATTGAAAATCTGCAAAAAAAGTAAAATTTTGAAACTTTACTTCCCTTTGCTTTAATTCCTGTGAAACCCTAATGGGTTAATAAAATTCCTAAATGAGTTTTGAAAACTTTAAGGGGTGTAGTTTCTTAGATGAGGTCATTTATGGGGGTATCTAAAATAAGGTAATCAAAGTCACGTTAGAATGGATGGTCCCCTAAAAAAATGGTCTTGAAATTTTGTTGAAAAAATTTGAAAATTACTACTAAAATTTTTTTAAACCCCCTAATGTCTAAAAAAAAAAAAGAATCAAAAAAATTTGGCCAAATACAGCCAGACATATGGTGATGCTAGTTTTAAATATTTTGAGTGGAATAAAATTCTTTTTTACATGCAGAAAATTTAGAAGTTTTATATTGGTAAATTTTTTAAATTTTCACGATTTTTTTTATATTTTTCACAAATAAACAAACATTTTTTGGGGGCCCCAAAATTTCTTCTATCTTAAAGCACAATGTGTCACGAGGAAAAAAAGTCTCTGAAACACAAAAGGATAGGTTAAAGTGTCAAAAAAGTTATTTCACATAAATGGGCCATGACAGATTTCAAAAAAGGGGCTTGTCGAGAGGGCCAAAAATGGCTCCCCGGCGGTAAGGGGTTAATATGGGGGGGAAAAGGGGGCTCTGCTCAATAATAGGCTGTAAGTTGCGGTCACTGAGGAATCCTTTGGTGTGATTGTTTTGGACCCTACTTAACCCAAAAAACCTTTTCAGACAGTGTTAATCAAACTGAAGAGGCCCCCCCCCCCCCCCCCCCCCCCCCCCCCCCCCCCCCCCCCCCCCCCCCCCCCCCCCCCCCCCCCCCCCCCCCCCCCCCCCCCCCCCCCCCGCCCCCCCCCCCCCGCCCCCCCCCCCCCCCCCCCCCCGCCCCCCCCCCCCCCTCCCCCGCCCCCCACCCCCCCCCCCCTCCCCCCCCCCGCTCCCCCCCCCCCCCCCCCCCCCCCCCCCCCCCCCCCCCCCCCCCCCCCAATATCAATATCCCGATGGGGTTTTTTTCAAGCTGAAAATTTTTGAAAAATTTTACTGACTCAGGCTTACATATACACCAGCACCTGGACCTGGCCACGCAAAGAGCGAACATGTAGAGGATAGTACATTTTTTCTCATTTTAATTTCATGTTTACATTGGGTCTCATACCTATTTTAAAATACAGAGGAATATTATAAACTACAGAGGTATATTCTAAGCTACAGGAGGGCTTTTTCTTAAACTACTGGGGGATATTTAAACTACAGGGGGGGTTTCTAAATAAGAGTACAATTGTAAAATAAAGGGGGATTTCTAATCTTACGGGGGAAGTTAAAAAGCTACGGGGCATGCAGCTACCTACAGGGGACATATAACTACGTACAGGGGGCATAAAATAACCTAGAGGGGGCATATAATAACCTATAGGGGGCCTATATAACTACATCTAGAAAAATAATTTCTATTATTGGGGAAGGCCTCTATACCTACCTATCTACTTAGTAGGGGCCTAGATACCTACCTATAAGTCTACCTACCTAATGGGCACTATATACTTACCTAATTGAGAACTGCCTACATAAAAATTTTCCTATTGCCTACCAGTTTTGGGGGGGGGGGGGGGGGGTTATTTTATACTGCATTTGGGTTTTAATTACCTCCTATAGGGGGAAAGCAAAATAAAAATAAAAAATTTCTGCAAAATGGGGGCCATAGCCGTTTTAGGGCACTTTTAGGCCGTGTTCACACGGCTTATTCCCGACGGATTTGTGAGCCGTATTGAGCTCACAAATCCACCGTGAATAAGGGACAGGACGGGGGCGGGGCCGTAAATAATGTGCATGTCACTTTCTCCCCCCGCGGCGGATTCGCTGAGCTGGGAGGAGCGACGGAATCCACTGTTCTCTATGAGAGCAGTGGATTACCGTAATGACAGGGACAGATTGGCGCCGTACTGAAGCGCAAATCCGGCGCGGAGTACGGCACCAATCTGTCCCCAAATAAGCCGTGTGAACGAGGCCTTACTGTTAAAAGCACTAAAGGGTCATTATTGCCATTTGTGGTGCTATAGTTGGGGAGATTGTATAGAGCTAGGAATTGGTAGGGAAATGCTGGAAAAGTGAGGATTTTTTGATATTTGTTTTGTAAATTCTACAGTGAAGAGTCGTGGCCAGGAGAAGACGTCATGGCGGTCTGGGACAGATGAAGAAGAAAAAGTGAAAGACTCATCAAAGAAGAGAACAACTTTTCAGAGACGTCTCCTGTGAATCCCTCTATGTAACTTTACTGTAACACTTATATGTGTGCAGAGTCTGTGTACAACTGCTAACTACCACTGTATGGTCACTGTATGCCGGTAATATTGGTTGAACTATAATGGATTATATTCAGCAATGATATGTTGTATTATTCAGTCCCTATATGGTGGTGATAAGTAGTCATGGTGTGACGGTATTACTCACTATATGTCGGTGATATGTGGCCATGGTGTTGTGATATTATTCAGTCACTATGTGCTTGTGATATGTGGTCTTAGTAGGACATTGGTAATTTTAGAATTAGGATTCTGGTTTTGTGTAGCAATGTTATTTGGTAACTGTTTGACTATTATTTAGTAGTTTTATACATAGAACATTGTGTTAAAGCTTTTTGTATATTCTGACTCTAGTTTATGGTGATAGACTGTGTCGCATCATGGCTCAGCAAGGTAAGGGGGGGGAGGTATTCCTTCACCTTGCCCTGAGTGCAATATAGCCTAGAAACAGCCCTGATCCCATTCTATGTTTTCGGTTGTAAAGTATCTCAGCAACATCTTGCCATATACAGTGACTGGTGCTACAAACCCAAGAGGATCAAAGAGGCTGTTTACAATAGATAAAACTCCTTGTTTGGTGAAAGTTTGTCACAGGATGTTCTCCTAAATCTATGGACTGTATAGCATGAAAGGGCAGTTGCCAAACACACACTTTCATCCGATAATTTATGACTTCATTGTTGATGTTGTTATCCTTACGCCATAGGAACCTCAGGTAGTTCTTATGAAGCAATGGAACATTTGCTGGATGCCAGCTACTATTGAAGCAGGCATTTTTTTCTAAAAAAAATTCTGTTAGCACTCCTAAAAGACTATTGTTTAGACTGGCCACAGAAAGTAGCTGGTTGTTGAGGGAAACACCAGCATAGTGAGCACTGGAATTAAACATCACTCTGATTTGATTAGGTATCTGTGGATGATACATGTCAAAGGATGGAAGGTACCACCATTCTTCTCCTTCCTTTAGTGATGGTGCAGGTTCTGCATGATTTTTGTCAAATATGTTTTGCAGGAAATCCACAAAATGGTTTCTTTTTTTTATTTCCTTCTCAGGGTGTGTTTTAAAGAGGAAAATATAGCAACTGTTTGTTTTAGATTGTGTGTTAGCTTCTCTCTTGGAAAATGAAAGGGTAAAGGTGCTACCCAGCTGTTGGAATCATCCTGTATGAAATCTGTGTCCATCAGGTCAAGAAATTCCTTAGAGGGCCTAAATGTTTGTCTTAAATGAGGATATTTTTATCGGTTTCTTCATCTTGTCCACACAGACAAGTTCAGGCGTTGGACAAATATAGCTTCAGTGTATTGATCTACTGGTGTACCTTATGCACACTCAGGATGTCTCTACCAAGGAGTAGAATCTCTGCACTCTTGTCAGGGGTTAGTATTTCATTGGATAAAGACCTTAGATGAGAATGATGAAGAACGGTTTCTGCTGTAGGGATATCTTCTTTGTTGGATAGTATCTGGTGGCACTCAACAAGTGTGAGTAAAAGTATCTCAAGATCTCCTTTGAAAGAAGTTACAACACTTCTACTGTTTCTTCTTCCAGAAACCTCTGTAATGCCACTAGAAGTGCTCAGGGTGTAAGGGTAGGCATCTGCTTTTAAGTTTAACAGATCAAAGATTTCTGATGTTGCAAGTGATCGATTGCGCTGGTCATCCAAGATTGTGTACACCATTGGAGCACTTTCTCGCTGTTCCATTGACTAGACATATCTTTGCACAGGACTTGGCACAAAGGTCATCTCAACAGACTTTTATGTATAAAGTAATAAGATTTGCTGTGTGATCTTCATTTTCCCCTCAATGCCTCTGTGTGGGAGAGGAATGTGTAGAAAGTGTAGGAGTGGGTTGAAATGGGGTAAGTTCCTGCACATGATCCTCGCTACCACACTCTGAACACTTAATAAATAGCGGTTTTACAGTCTTTAGAAAAATGTTTAGTAGAATCACAGCATCTGAAACTTAAATGTGTTTAGAAGCTCTTTGCATTCTTGAAGTAGTCTCTTTATGAAACCAAATCCACTTCTTCAGTGGATGTGGCTTCTTATGAACAGGACACATGTGGTTATCAATCTTCCCTTTGTTTGCTATTGTGCTGAGCTGGTGTAGGGAGCATTTCAGTCTTTTTTGCTGACCTGAACCTCTGCAGTTCTTACAGTTGAAGAATGGACTTTCATACTGCTAGCAAACCAGGATAACTGGACTCACCATCAGAGAATCTTATGTCATTCTTGTATTCTTCAATGTTCCTGATTAACTTACAGAAGTAGGAGAAGGGAGGAAATGAGACTTGTTTTCCTTTTTTGTATCTTGACCCAAGTGTAGTCCACTTTTCTTGAATTGGGTATTATTGGGTTTATTCCATGAACTGTGACCAGGTAACTGACACCAGGTAAGTGAGGACTTGTCATAATTATCCCTTTTACTAGTGTGAATCCTCTGGGTCACCGCAAGGATGTAGACCATGCCAGAGAGCAGAATCTAAGAACCCTCTCCTCGGTATTCAACAAAGCCCACCGCAAGATGGGGTGGGCATGGCTGCAAGAGACTGCTAGGTCACTACCCCTAACATGGTTACTCACAGTGCCAGCTGAGTGCCCAGATGAGAACCAGAGAGGAAAGCAGAGGTGTAGAAGGGACAGGCAGCCAGCAGGTTAGGATGGAAAGAAATCCCACAGCAAATGTACAACAGGGCAATAAGCACAGGTCAGAATCAACTAAGGACTCTAACAATCTGTCCAGGAGCAAAGGAAGGAAGTTCTTTATATTCCATGTAGTGACTTGCCATTGGAACACAAATGATGTGTTGACCCTTTAAATCTTAAAGGAGAGATGAGTAGCTGCCAGCGGTTGGTTGGAGAGCACGGACACAAGCGTGTCCGCGGTCCAGAGCAGACATCGCGGCATCCATCATGACAGGACCCATTTTAGCCAGCTGGAGATCTAACAGTAGATCACTAAGTTCTTGGAATTTATCCTTGTCTTGACAGATATTTTTGGAAAATTTTGCAGCAGTTTAAACAAAGCATTTTCTATTGCCACAGAACATCAAAAGCTTTGTTCCAATCTTTCCCAAACAACAATGAGGCCTGCCACTGAATTACCAATGGTGATATATGTGAGTTGATTGACAAGTTCTGTAGACTGTGGGCAGAGCCACCTGATCAGTAGATTCTTCAGCAGCGGTAATGCCAAGGTCACTAACTGCAGTTCTAAAAACACATTTCCAGCCTTTGTAGTTCTCGGGATGGTCATCAAACTTTGCGAGGCCAATGTTAGTAACTTCACAATGAACCATGTATTTTGCAAAATCTGATGTGTCTGTTTTGTCTGACTTTGGACAAGGAATCACTGGCTGACTACTATTGCTTATATTAGTTTTGGCGATTTGGATAGAAGACATGGAGACATATGCTGCTGCATAGTCATTCAGACCAAGAGATGGTTTAATGTCCATAGACCTAGTAACATGTAACCATCTAGTTGACCAGAATCTGGTAACTTGCTGACATATTGGCTTGCAATCAGGTATTTGTAGCTTGTTGAGGTGCTGGGTTCTGGTGCACTGTTTTGAGTGATACTAGGTCAGGATGGCAAAGTGGTTGTTCATTGTACTGACCTTTGGATGTCATGCACTTTATATGGGTCTGAATCCCTTTGTCCTGGAAAGATAAGTGTACTGTTGAGATCGTTCACAGCAATCAGAGGGCCACTATTTTGACATATCACATAGTCTTATTCCTAGACTCCACTCTATCTTTCAAACCACACATCCAAACCCTTAACTCTGCCTGCCGCCTCCACCTGAAAAACATCTCTCGCATCCGCTCATTCCTCAACTATGACACTACAAAAATGCTGGTCCATGCCCTTGTCATCTCCCACCTAGACTACTGCAACATCCTTCTCTGTGGCCTCCCGGCTAGCACCCTCGCTCCCCTCCAATCCATCCTTAACTCTGCTGCCCGTCTTATCCACCTCTCTCCTCGATACTCCTCTGCCTCTCCCCTCTGCCAATCCCTTTACTGGCTTCCCATTGCCCAGCGAATTAATTTCAAGCTACTAACCACGACCTACAAGGCTCTCCATGACCTCTCCTCTCCATCCATCTCTGCCCTAATTTCCAAATATTTCCCTTACGCAATCTCCGCTCCTCACAGGACCTTCTCCTCTGCTCTCCCCTTATCAGCTCCTCACACAACCGTCTCCAAGACTTCTCCCGTGCTTCACCCACAATCTGGAACTCACTGCCCCAACACATCAGACTCTCCTCCACTTTCACCAGCTTCAAAATCAATCTGAAAACCCATTTCTTCAGGTTTGCCTATAACCTACACTAACCTTGCTGTCACTACTATCTCAACAAACATGTCTGCCCCTCACCTCCTGTCTCTTTCCCCCTCTTTGTAGATTGTAAGCCCTCGCAGGTAGGGTCCTCTCTCCCTCTGTCGTGCCAATTGTCATTAATCACTTATCATTGTACTCGTTTGACTTATGTTATGTATGTAACCCCCTTGAATGTACAGCGCTCTGGAATCAATGGCGCTTTAAAATAAATAATAATAATAATAGTCTCTTGTGCACTTAAGAGGATCCTCTGTATCCACTTCACTAAAGCTGATTCTGTCTCTTTTACTGCCACTGACAGCTTATCCTAAAACTTATAGCCATGCCATTGTTGTGGCATGCTCACATTGTTTCTCTGGAGCCTCCATTTTCACCCTTTCACGTGCTGCTTTGGCTTACATTTCTGCTGCTTTGAATTACATTTCCACCTTCTCATGTGGTGCTTTGGCTTACATTTCCACTTTCTTTTGTGCAAAAGCGGCTTGTATTTTAGTAGCCTCTGCCTCTGCATGTGCATTGATAAGTTGCTGGCTAAGCATGGAGTATTCTGAACATCGCAACTTAGATGATTGTTTTGGATGCCTGGTGGACTCAAATGAGTGACGTTTCTAGTAATTGTGTGATTCTTGCTGCTGTCTTAGACTTATTTTCACGTATTAAAATGTCTCTTTCCAAAATAAGATCAGTGAAGCTTTGCAATCCTTCTAGAGAGTCCTGAGTCTCTAGAGGTCCTGGGCCTTTCACTGAATAAAGCTCATATACTGTAAAGAGCTGTCATAGACCTTCCTCTAGTGGTTACACATTATAAACAGGCAATGAGATGGTGGAAATCTAACTCAGCATTTTTTGCCTTAAATTTGAGACACTGACAGAAAGTTCATGTTTCCTACCTTCAAAATTCTCTTTACCCTTTCATGTAGGTTTAGCAAAGCGTTCAGATCTCAGTTTTGGACCGATAACTTCTTTCTCTGGTTTTAGACATTGTTCACCTTGCATAGTGTCACATCAAGGGAAGTACAGTGAGCTCTGACTGGAACCCAGCCCACTGTCCCTGCCTACTTGAAGTGCTGCCCTACGCGGCAGAGTCAACTGGGCGACAGTCCCTGCGCTGCTATAGTGCGGTGGCCGTTAGGAGGAAGAATAGTCAGACAGTCCAGGTCAAACAATCAGAAACGCCAAGCCACAAATCGGAACCAAAGAGAAACCTTAAACAAGCCAGGGTCAAAAGCCAAACGGGAGCGAGGTACAAAATCAGAACGTAAGACAGGGTTAGGAAACAAGCTGAGGTCAGGAGCACAGGTAAGCATACAAATGAACAAGCACAGGTAAGGCAGCCAGGAGAATATCGCAGGCGCAGCACTCAGCCTGCAGGGAGTTTAAATGTGATTCCTGGATACCGCTTCTGTAGCTCATTGGAGAGGCATCTGGGTCCTCCCATTCGCTGGTTCAACACGCCCCCTGTATCAGGGTGGGGTCGCTGATCAGCTGCTGCAGAACGTTGCTCACTGCAGGCCGAGCGCCGCCTAGCCCTGACACATAGACTGTGCAGTGTTCCCTTCAGCCATGATATCACACAGTTAGACTGTTTCTGGGTGATGCTGCAGTGAGGTTGAAGCTTGCTAGAAGAGTCTATGCTGCTGCGGTCTGTGCTGCAGCTGCTGATGCACACACTGATTTTTTTTCTGACACAGTAAGTAAGCATGCTATTGTCTTGTATCTGCAGAAGCTTTACACCTGATTCACTGGCAATTTTCATCAATCATCTTTTCACTTTCCTGACTAGGCTGTAAGTGTAGAAACAATGTTAATCAGTGTGAAGATAGTGGGAATCCAATTTGCAATAAAACTTTGTCTTTACTTCATAATCATTAAAAGATCCAAATACAAAACATATAGCACAGCGTCCACACTGACGCGTTTCAGGAAGGTCCCTTAATCATAGTGTGACCTTACCAGAAAAACACTCCCTCTGATACCACGAGTAAGCACATGATCTAATTAAAGCAAAAAGCTCACGTGGTATAAGAGGGAGGTTTTTTTAATGATTATGAAATAAAGACAAAGTTTTATTGAAAATTGGATTCCCACTATCTACACGCTTATGAACTTTATTGCTATACTACTGGAATGTGAGCTGGCTCTTCACTCATCCATGCAGTCGATGTCGTATGTCCTTCAAACCATCAACACATGATTAGCTGGTGTGGAAATATTTTTGCAACATAGGCTGTAAGTGTTGGTCTGAGGAGTATATCTGTTTTGGACCTGTATGTGCACCAAGAAACCTTGTCAGACAGTGTCAACTCAACTGAACAGGCCAGATGAGTGTTTATTTCAAGCTGAAACTCTTGTAATTATGCACAATACAGGAGATGAAAAGATGATAATTTGCCAGACCTGAGGATCAAAAAACCGTATCCTAAAGTGGCTGAGACAAACAAACTAACACGAAGAAGGGAGCCTGGCTACAGGAAATCAAAAAGGGACAAATCTATAAAAAAAAAAGGCAAGCTAGAAATTAAAGCATAACAATAACATGACAGTATATGAACCATACATGTCGTGGGGCATGACTGAGATGGTACAGTAAGTTTTTACTTTCCTTTACCACAAACAGCCTACAACCTAATTTAAGATTTGTGTAATGGTTGTGGTTCATTTATGCACTGCAATGGAGTGATGGAGTGTTGTGGGGTGTAAACCTGTATAAGAATTAGCATCATTTTGTAACAACAATGTATATATCGGCCATGGGGAACTAACAGAACAATAAAAAGTAGTATACAAAACACATCAGACTAAAGTGGTGCATCAATGTGGTGGTGTCTTATTAGATGAAGAAAGAAAAAAATGGTAGTTCTGTAACAATGTTAAGGGAATTATTTATAGGTAGAGATGGGCGAATTTCTCGAAATTCGGTTCGCTCACTTCGCCGAATTTCCCGACAAAAAATAACTTCGTTCCGAATTACTTCGGGACGAATCATGTTAAAAAAACAGCTATTTCCAGGCTGCACAGAGCCTGCAGGGTGCTGTAGAACGTTGTGCCATGCTTAAATATGCAGAGGGAGCTTGGTTTGGTCTTCATACAATGTTGTGTTTTAGTATGACACGCACATGACTGCCGCCGCTCTTAGAATCGCTTCACTATAAAATTCCCTGGGCACTTAAGAGGGCAAAACTGACCAAAAAACTGAAGGGGGAATGTAGCCTGATAAAGTCATGGCAGCGACAGCTGGAAAAAAACAAGCTGAGGGCTCAGGTGGCAACATCAGTGACAGAGCGTGGAGGTGACGGCGGCAGCCACAGCAGCATGAGGTCAGAGAGTGGCACAATGACATTCTGGAGGTGGCAAAAACAGGAGTAGGCCAAAGAGTGGCACAATGACACAGTGTGGAGTTGACGGCATCAACAGCAGCAGCAGCATGAGGTCAGACAGTGGCACAATGACATTCTAGAGGTGGCAAAAAAAGGAGTAGGCCACAGAGTGGCACAATGACACAGTGTGTAGGTCATGGCAGCAGCCACAGCAGCAGCATGAGGTCAGACAGTGGCACAATGACACAGTGTGTAGGTCACGGCAGCAGCCACAGCAGCAGCATGAGGTCAGACAGTGGCACAATGACACAGTGTGCAGGTCACGGCAGCAGCAGCATGAGGTCAGACAGTGGCACAATGACATTCTGGAGGTGGCAAAAACAGGAGTAGGCCACAGAGTGGCACAATGACACAGTGTGTAGGTCACGGCAGCAGCATGAGGTCAGACAGTGGCACAATGACATTCTGGAGGTGGCAAAACAGTAGTAGGCCACAGAGTGGCACAATGACAGAGAGTGGAGGTGACGGCGGCAGCAGCATGAGGTCAGACAGTGGCACAATGACATTCTGGAGGTGGCAAAAACAGGAATAGGCCACAGAGTGGCACAATGACACAGTGTCTAGGTCACGGCAGCAGCCACAGCAGCAGCATGAGGTCAGAAAGTGGCACAATCACATTCTGGAGGTGGCAAAAACTGGAGTAGGCCACAGAGTGGCACAATGACAGAGAGTGGAGGTGACGGCGGCAGGAGCAACAGCATGAGGTCAGAGAGTGGCACAATGACACAGTGTGGAGGTCACGGCAGCAGCCACAGCAGCAGCATGAGGTCAGACAGTGGCACAATGACAGAGTGTGGAGGTGGGTGGCAATACCAGTCCCTGGTAAAGATGGTTGGTGGCAGATGGAGAAACTGTCAGCAGATGTGTGGCATCAGGCGGGTGGCAGCATCAGATTAGTGGCTGAGGCAGGTACTTTGAACCCAGACTCATTTCTCACAGTTTGGGTGAGGCGTCATGGCTGATGTAGTCTGACGCCTAAGACATTGGTGTGTAGAAATCCTGGCCGATCCACACCTGATTCATCTTGACAATGGTCAGTCGTTCCACATTTCCCGTGGACAAGCGGGTTCTCCTTGGGGTAACGATGGCCCCCGCCGCACTGAACACCCGCTCTGATGCCACACTACTGGCCGGGCAGGACAGCTTCTCCACTGCAAACTCGGCAAGTTGTGGCCACACATCCAGTTTGGCTGCCCAGTAGTCCAGCGGATCTTCTAACTGGGGTGGCGCAGTGCTGTCCAAGTAGGCCACCACCTGTTGGTTCAGGGTCTGCTCCAGGTCCTGCTGCTGCTGCTGCTGCTGGCGAGTGCCCTCCTCACTAGGCGGGTGAAGGAAGCTGCTCATCAGTGACTCCAGACTTAGGTTGCTGCTGATGGAGCTGGTACTGCTCCGACCCCCTCACCTTCCCCCGGCCGCCGCGGCAGTAGGACGTGAGTGCTGAAGCACCCCCCGGTCAGACCGGTCAGAGGAGGGACGATGCCACACATAGGCAGCGGCCAACTGACTACGGAGGATTTCCCTAAAGTATTTGAGTGTGTCCTACCTCTCAGCAGCTGGGAAAAAGGCTCCCATTTTGGACCGGTAGCGAGGGTCCAATAGGGTGCAGAGCCAGAAGTCATCCCTCTGCCGGATGCTGACTATTCGGCTGTCACTAGCCAGGCAAATAAGCATGCTGCTAGCCGTCTGCACAAGTGACTCCAAGGGGCTCCCTGCCTCCATCTCCACTGTATACTGCCACGGTGCTTGCGGGTCATCTGCCTCATCTTCCTCATCTCCATCTACCTCCTCCAGCTGCTCCTGCTCCTCCTCTCTTGTCACCTGGGTAGAAAATCCACTCATTTCACCAGACAATGCTTCTGCTCCAATGTCCTCCTCCTCCTCCTCCATTTCAGTCCCCACCGGACTCATGTGGCCGCGAAATGTAGTCGCATGTCTCCAGTCCCCTGCCCAGACAGATTTTTCAGCATCTGTTCCAGGACATGAAGCAGTGGAATGACATTATTCATCCCGTAGTCCTGGCGACTGACAAATAACGTGGCCTCCTCGAATGGCCTCAACAAACGGCAGGTGTCACGCATGAGCTGCCACTGACTGACATCAAAGTTACACAGGGGAGTACTCCTGTCCGCCTGGATCATCAAAAAGCCGTTAATGGCCTTTCTCTGTTCATACAGTCGGTCCAATATGTGCAGGCTGGTAATTCCAACGGGTGGAACATCGCATATCAGAGTGTGTTGGGGGAGGCCGTTCTGCCGCTGCAACTCGAGGAGGGTGTTCCTGGATTTGTAGGAATGGATGAAGTGCAAGCAAAGTTTCCTGGTCATTTACAGAATCTTCTGAAGATCGGTGGAAGACTTCAGGAACCTTTTCACAACCAGATTGAACATGTGCGCCAAGCAGCGTGCATGGACCATCCCTCCTCGGTGCAGCGCGGACACCATGTTACTCCCATTGTCCGTCACCATGGTTCCGATTTGCAGTTGGCGCGGAGAAAGCCACACATCGATTTCTTGCTGCATGATGCGGAGCAGTTCCTCCCCTGTGTGACTTCGTTCGCCGAGGCAAGCCAGGTGTAGAACTGCGTGACACCGCTGTGCCCTACACATGTGGTATGATGGAGCAGTACTTGTGGAGGCTGAGATGGTGGTGTGTGGAGGAGGAGGAGGCGGACATTGGCCCAGGAGCCGCAGTTTGACAACGTGGAGGAGAAAGCGGCGTCTCCTGTCCAAGTTGTTGGTGTGCCTGGGCCGGAAGCACATTCACCCAGTGGGCCGTAAAGGACATATACTGGCCCTGACCATAGTTACAGCTCCAGACGTCCGCGCTGCCGTGCACCTTGGAACAAACCGATAAGCTCAAGGACTGGCCCACCTTCTGTTCTACATATTTATGAAGTGCTGGTTCTGCCTTTTTGGAAAAGAAATTACGGCTTGGAACTCTCCATCTCGGCTCGGCACAAGCCATTAGTTCTCTGAATGGTGTAGAGTCCACCATTTGGAAAGGGAGGGACTGCAGCACCAACAACTTGGACAGGAGTACGGTCAGCTTCTGCACCTTAGGATGGTTGGACGCATACTGTTGTTGTCTCTTTGCAATCGCCTCGCTGAACGAATGCTGGCGCCATGAGTAAGCGAGGAGCAGGAGCATCGGGGCCCGGGAGATGATGTCAAAGGGGAAAACAGTCCCTTCTGCAGAGGTGGTGGAGGCCTTGACTGGCTGCAATGGCATGCGTGCCAAATGGGCGCTGCTGCTGCTGCTGTTGCTGTGGGGGCAGGATGGACCACACATCTGAGCCACGTTTTCTCCCAGGCCACTGGATGGTGACGCTGCATGTGTTGATGCAGGGCCGGGGGTGCCAAGTTAGTCCCTGGACACGCTTCACTTTCTGCCTACAGATTCTAGATTACCATATTCGGCTCCTCCGGTGTTTTAGCAAAGAACTGCCACACCGCTGAGTATGGATTTTACCGCCAACGCTCCGCACTGAGTGACTACTGCTGCCGCTGCCTCGCTGAGCCCTGTGCCCCCTACTTTCTTGGACCTGCGAAGCGGGTTTTTTACCCGTGGTCGCTTGGCTTCCCGACCCCCACACTGCTGCTATCCTGCTGACTCACGGCCACATACCCACTTGCTGGCTGGCGCCGTGCCTGACGCGCAAGCTGCCCGCCCTTTTCCTGACGATGATGAAGCCCTTGCCTCACCCGGCTCCAAGTGCGGTCAGCTAATCATCGTCTATTTGTGTTTCATCGTCACTGCTGTCCTCATCACCGGTCTTGGTATGCAGAGGCTGACCCCTCACAACATGACCTCCCATGCCACTCTAACATCTATTACTTTGCCGCCTACTGCAGAAGCAGGGGATTTTGGGCCCCAATTTCTTCGCTGCCAAGTAGCTGCTGACTGCCCTCCTCAAATTGTTCATCCTCGCTATATAGTGGCGCTGAGCCCAGACCACATTGTAGATCTCTGGCTGAGGGAACCGGATGGGACAGAGGCGGGTTAAAGGGAAAGGGAGGGCCGCTGACCCGCCCCCGGGCCATGCCACAAAGGGTTGTGTCTGACGTTCCCACCGACTCTTGACTGGGGTTGTCAGATGTCATTTGGGAGAAGTGGATGCCCTAGTAAACCCAATCAAGAACCATGGGTTGCTGAACAACACACACGGCCGCTAGATGACCGCGGCAGTTGTGGCCTCACCGAGTGACCCCTGCTGCGACGTCCCTTGCTGTGCTGCGACTAGGCCTGAAATGTTTGTGCCTCTGCCACTCGCAGGTGAAGAGCTGCCCCCTCTCTGTCTGACATACTGTTTCTTCTAAAATGTACAGACACTGTTTGATGAAGATATCTGTATATGATAAATACACACCCTGTATTTGACTCCAAATGAACCCAGTAACAAGCTTGGTAACCCTTGGATATAAATTGCACTCCACAAATGGGCAGGAAAAATTGACTTGTATGTGCCATTTAAAAACTCTGTGTATTTTACTGAATATAAAAGCACAAACAGGCTTAATTAACCTTCGGATATAAATTATGCTACAAAATTTTTCAACGCTTAATTAACCCCTGGATGTAAATTGCGCCAAAAAATTGAGCAACCACAAACTACGAGCTTTGTAGCGTGTTACTATGGCATGTTTTCTACTCTACACAACAAGAGAAAAAATTTTAATTAACCCTCGCTTGTGAATTATGCTACAGGAAAATTGTATTTTTTGGCGGTGAAAAAGACGGTTTATTTTTGTCACCACAGCAGAAAAACAACACTTAATTAACCCCTGGAGTAAATTGCGCAAAAAAGAATTGAGCCCGCCACACAAAATAAATTAGCTTTGTAGCGTTTACAATTGGGCGTGTTTTCTACCGCTAACACCCAAACAAGAGAAAAAATTGTAATTAACCTTCGCGTGTGAATTATGCTACAGGAAAATTGTAATTGTTGGCGGTGAAAAAGACGGTTTATTTTTGTCACCACAGCAGAAGAACAACGCTTAATTAATCCCTGGATGTAAATTGCGCCAAACAATTGAGCAACCACAAACTACGAGCTTTGTAGCGTGTTACAATGGCGTGTTTTCTACGCTACACAACAAGAGAAAAAATTGTAATTAACCTTCGCTTGTGAATTATGCTACAGGAAAATTGTAATTTTTGGCGGTGAAAAATACGGTTTATTTTTGTCACCACAGCAGAAGAACAACGCTTAATTAATCCCTGGATGTAAATTGCGCCAAAAATTTTAGCAACCACAAACTACGAGCTTTGTAGCGTGTTACAAGGCGTGTTTTCTACGCTACACAACAAGAGAAAAAATTGTAAATTAACTTCGCTTGTGAATTATGCTAAAGGAAATTGTAATTTTTGATGGTGAAAAAGACGGTTTATTTTTTCACCACAGCAGAAAAACAACGCTTAAAATTTAACCCTGGATGTAAATTGCTCCATACAATTGAGCAACCACAAACTACGAGCTTTGTATCGTGTTACAATGGCGTGTTTTCTACGCTACACAAAAAGAGAAAAAATTGTAATTAACCTTCGCTTGTGAATTAGGCTAAAAGGAAAATTGTAATTTTTGGCGGTGAGAAAGATGGTTTATTTTTTTCACCACAGCAGAAAAACAACGCTAACATAACCCCTGGATGTAGATTGCGAAAAAGAATTGAGCAGACACAAACTACTAGCTTTGTAGCATATAACAATTGCGTGTTTTCTACGCTACACAAGAGAAAAAATTGTAATTAACCTTCGCTTGTGAATTATGCTACAGGAAAATTGTAATTTTTGGCGGTGGAAAAAGACCGTTTATTTTTTTTCACCACAGCAGACAAACAACGCTTAATTAACCCCTGGATGTAAATTGCGCAAAAGAATTGAGCAGCCACAAACTACTAGCTTTGTAGCGTGTTACAATTGCGTGTTTTCTACACTACACAACAAAAGAAAAAATTGTAATTAACCTTTGCTTGTGAATAGTGTTGAGCGATTATTATCGACTAAGTTGAAATCGGCAAGGTTTTTATGGTGATCGAAATTTTGAGATCATGCGATAATTAAGGCTAAAATCTGTGCATCATCTATTAAGATCGCGCCATTTTCGGAGCTTCCTGTAATTTTGGCGGCCAGCAAATCAGATTACAGAATAGAGCAGGGTGAGATGTGTGTGCGACGTCATGACTGGGATGTGTATGGTTGCGATTGGCTGGAAAAATCACATGACCTCGTATTTACATAGAACAGCGGTTTCCTGTTCAGCCCAGTGTCTTTAAGGTCTCATAGGAGATAGGACGATTTGCGCTCTGCCTGTGGCCAAAACAGCTCAGCGAAATTAATCTATTTCTGCACAGAGAAACCTTCTACTATTAGTGTGATCCTTTCAATTTAGTTAGATTAGAGATTGGAACGATTTTATGTAGTTAGGTAGAGAATTTTAAAGGAGCATCTACGCTGTAAAGTCACGGGTGGTAGGCGGATGGGGGGGGGTCCCGGCGCGGAAAAACACATACAAGCTCTATAAGAACTCTGGATTATAAAGTTCAATAGAATTAGTGTAGATATTGCATGCAATATCTTAATTATTAACAGTTTGCTATTGAAATATTTCCTGGATTATCTGGGCAGCCTGACTTATATTAGGAAATACACATCATTTCTAGTAAATCTGCAGGTCTCTGGTGTTAGGTGCAAAAACTACACTTTTATTATCAGTTTAATTTCAGATAGGTGTTTAATTTCATTTTACCCATTCCACCTTTGTTCATATATCCACCTTGCACCCTTAAATCTGAAAACAGCAATTTTATAGTCACAACAGGTGAATTGAAATGGGTGCAAAAAAATAATACCGTGTATTATACGAAAAACATACAGATACGTGTTTTCTATTACTTTTGGCTACTACAGCTTGTGTTCATTGACGCAGCTTGAGCTCAGCTTGAACGTAAATCTTTAAAACGCAATTTTATAGTCACCCCAGGTGTGAATTGAAAGGTGCAAAAAATACATTTTATTATCCGATACATAACAGATTACGTTTGTTTTTTTACTTTGGCGCACTGAAGCTTTGTTCATGACACAGCTTGCTCGATAAATATTAAAACTAGCCAATTTTATAGTCACTCAGGTTGAATGAAAGGTGCAAAAAATACGTGTAATTTTACAAAAACATAACAGATACGTGTTTTTTGACTTTGGGCACTAATGCTTTGTTCATTGACGGCAGCTTGCACGTAAATCGGGAATGAAGCAATTTTAAAAGACACCACAGGTGATTTGAAAGGTGCAAAAAAAATACGTGTATTATACGAAAAAACATAACAGATACGTGTTTTTTGACTTTCTTTGTTTTTTTACTTTATTTTTTTTTTTTTTTTGACGCAACTACAGCTTTGTTCATTGACGCAGTTGCACATAAATCGAAAACAGCTAATTTTATAGTCACCACAGGTGAATTGAAAGGTGCAAAACATACATTTTATTATCCGAATACATTTCAGATACGTGATTTTGACTTTGGGCAATACAGCTTTTGTTCATTGAACGCTCTTGCACGTAAATCTTTTAAACAGCAATTTTATAGTCACCACAGGTGAATTGAAAGTGCAAAAAATAACCGTGTATTATACGAAAACATAACAGCATACGTGTTTTTTTTGACTTTAGCGCCTAAGCTTTGTTCATTGACGCAGCTGGGCACGTAAATCTGAAAACAGCAATTTTTATAGTCACCACAGGGTGAAATTGAAAGGTGCAAAAAATACATTTTATTATCCGAATACCATTTCACGATACGTGTTTTTTGACTTTTGGCGCACTACAGCTTTGTTTAATTGGACGCCAGCTTGCACGTAAATCTTAAAACGCAATTGTATAGTCTACACAGGTGAATTGAATAGGTGCAAAAAAATACAGGTGTATATATACGAAAACATAACAGATACGTGTTTTTGACTTTGGCGCACTACAGCTTTGTTCATTGAGGCAGCTTGCACGTATTCTGAAAAAGCAATTTTATAGTCACCACAGGTGAATGAAAGGTGCAAAAAAATTCCGTGTATTATTCGAAAACATAAAAACAGCTACGTGTTTTTGGACTTTGGCGCACTACAGCTTTTTCATTGACGACAGCTTGCACGTAAATCTGAAACAGCCAATTTTATTAGTCACACAGGTGAATTGAAAGGTGCAAAAAATACAGTGTATTTATACGAAAACATTAACAGATACGTGGTTTTTTGCACCTTTGCCAGTCACAGATTTGTTGATAGATGACACCCTTTGCAGTTTTAAATTTGAATCAGCAATTTTGTTTTGATTAGAGGATTGAGAATAGTTGTGGATTTGCCGTCTTTTAATAAGAAAACTTTCCAAAACTTCATTTCCATAACCTTCTCAAATTTTTTATATTTCTGAACATGGAGCGAAATGCAGGTGGTAAGCGAAGCAAAGGGGGAGGTACACAAGGAGGTAGAGGTACGAGAGAAGGTGTGCTCCTTCCAGTGCTGGCAACAACACGGATGCAAGAGGATCGTCAGGTTGCAGGGACCGTCAGGCCTGTCCATCGGCTGGGTCCGGGCCCTGTGAATATCGAGTAATGAACTGCATCGCCAATCTGTCAGTTCAGTGGTTAATGCAACCTGCATACCAGCAGTCTTCCTCCTCGTTCTCCCTGTCACGGCCACATATATCGGTAATCAGCATCATCGCATCCGTCAACTGAAAGCAGCCCAAATGTTCATCTCGTGTACCCACCAACTGTGGATAATCCATTGTCTGGAAGATCTGTTTGATGCAAAATGCGGTTCTGGGGGTCAGAAGGCATGTTAAAGGATCATGAGGATGATTTAGCCTGCTCTCGACGCACAGTACTGATGCCATACAGATGAGGAAAGAAGCCGGTCAAATCGGCAAAAATTCGGGAGCGGTCGGCAACGGCTTGCAGGGACCTTGCTTGTAGCCCGCAGCTTCTGGATGCAGAAAGTCAGGATGACCAAGTCACCTGTGTTGATGATGATGACGACATAGCGGATCCATTCGTGGTCTTTTTCCCGCAGAATTTGCTTGCGAGCGTTCATCAGTGGACGAGGAGGGAAGACGATGGGGGTAGTGTCAAATAACAGGTCCCGCCACCAAAAGGGGGGAGATTTCGGTCGCAGAAGTCCGCTGATATGATTCCGCCAGCCAAGGTCAGGCAAACCCCGCTCCTCGCTTATCGCCGTCAAAAAGGTCCAGGACCTCTCAAGCCTGAGGCTTCTTGAGCAAGCCTCTGATTCACCCAGTGATGTCATATGCCGCCTTTGCCGTAGAACACATAAGAAGAGACAAGACCCTTAAGTGGGTTAACACCATCCAACATGTCTAGGTCACCCATGCATGCGAAATTGCATGAGTTGAAATGGAGGGAAAACACTTGGCCAAAAAATAGGCAAGACCGACGCGAGGCCTCCAACCACTGTCACACCCTCTGTCTCCGCCTCCTCCTCCCAACCACCACCACCAAGGTTCCTCAGCTGCTTTTGTCTCCAAGAGTCATGATCAGGGAGCAGCCTCCGCTTACAGCCGCCACGTCGCCATGAACCACCAGCACCACCAGAGGACAGATCCCTAACCTTATTATTCCGCCCCAGTTTGACGACACTGCACGCCGTACAGCGGCCAGTCTAGCTGCCAGTTCTGTCTTCCAGGTTATTTTGGAGGCAGAAGAAAACACTTTAACCCAACCATCCCAAAGCCAAAAGCCTGATTGTCGGCTATTGCAGGCTTTTGGCCTTGGAACTGTTGCTTTCCGTATGGTGGGACACTTATGGGTTCAGCCAAGTCATGGCCCTTGCTGCCCCCAATACCAGATGCCGAGGCAGGCATTTCATTTGTCGAAAAAGCCGTCCTGCCTGGCCAGCTCCACATGACATCTAAAATTTCCAAGCGCATTGTCTGCACTCTTGTGGCGGGAAAAGTCCATCTGACCACCGACTACGATGGAACTAGTAAGCACGGCAAGGCTGCTATATCTCTTGACAGCTCACTGGTGTGCTGGTTTGGATGTCTTCTGGGGGTGACGGTGGCCTCTCAGGCTCGGCGTACGCTCTTCAAAACCGCAGGGATTGGTGGCAGGGCTCTTTCCTCCAAGTCACTCTGGTGGCATCACATGCCCAGAGAAACCAAGCCGTTTTGAAATTAATCTGTCTTGGAGACCATCCCCACACAGGTCAGGAGCTGTGGACGGCTCTCCGCAACGAGACCGAGTGCTGCTGGGTGACAAGAACCTTGTGCCAGGCAGGGTGGTATGCGATAACGGGCGAAATCTGATGGCCGCACTTAAGATCGGTAGGCTGGAGCACAACCCTTGCCAGTCACATGACCTGAACCTGGTCGTCCAGAAATTTCTAAAGAGCTCCCCGGGTCTGGACTGCCTGCTGAAGAAGGCTCGAGGTCTGAGTTTGCACTTCCGCCGTTCGCACCCTGCTTCGTCCCGCCTGGCTGCGTTGCAGCATCAGCTCGGCCTTCCCGTCAACCGTCTCATTGTTGACGTGGCAAACATCGGGAATTCCACCCTCCACATGCTCCAGCGATTGTGGCAGCAGCGCAATGCCATTACGCAGTACGAAGTGACACATGGCCTGACAAGCAGCGGTGCGGACCTCGGGGTGACCGAGAGTGGAGGCAGGTGAAAGAGCTTTTGCACCATCCTTGCCAGTTTGAAGAAGCCCCCAAAATGGTCAGTGGGGGACAATGCCCTTGTCAGCATGAGCATGTGGTGATCTTAGTTCTGGAACGATCTTGGACACTCTGAAAAAAAACAGGCCCCGCCAGGACGGAGGAGGAGACGGACACAGATTGCGTACACGGAGCCTTTCTCTCCGTCAAATCAACAAGGCTCGACAGCAGGGGCGTTGCTAGGGTCCTAAAACATCCGGGGCCAAGGCCCTCTGTGTTACATTTTGCTCAATAGGGTGGAGTTCACACAGTATTTTCATACCATATACGTGAGCTGCTTCATGTATTTTTACAGATAAAAGTCTGTTATTGTCACTAATTTTCTGCAAATTTCATTACATCCTGTCCATCTTCTCAGCAGCACATTGTAAAAGAAGTCGGCACTGACAAAATTGCCTTTTCAAAACCACTAATTTCTGTATAATAGTGTAACACCTCTAAATAATATGACTAACAGATAATACACCCATAAATGGAGTAGATATACCACACGTATTACCGTCCAAAACTGTTCTATAACATACCATAAATACCAAGACCATCAATTCCTAATGCTTAAATAATACTGCCAGACTATGACCACACGCGAGCACCACATCGTGACTACTATATGGACACGGGCTCTGCAGACATATAAGTGATTATAGTGTAGTTCATGTCCCTCCGTATTAAGGTAGCCAGCTGTATATCATGCCCTTCCTTAAGTAGGCAGCTGTATATATAATGCCCCTTAGGTAAGTAGCTGTATACACTGCAACTCAGTTACATAGCTGTATACACTGCCCCACAGGCACATAGCTGTATACACTGCCCCTCAGGCACATAGCTGTATACACTGCCCCTCAGGAAGCTGTATATACTGCCCCTCAGTAAGCAGTATACACTGCCCCTCAGGATGCTGTATATACTGCCCCTCAGGAAGCTGTATATACTGCCCTCAGGAACTGTATATACTCCCCCTCAGGTAGCTGTATTTTACTGGCCCTCAGGAAAGCTGTTTTATACTGTCCCCTCAGGTAAACTGTATATACTGCCCTCAGGAAGCTGTATACACTGCCCCTAAAGGAAGCTGTATACACTGCCCTCAGGAAGCTGTATATACTGCCACTCAGGAAGCTGTATTTTCCCTCCCCCTCAGGTAGCTGTATACACTGCCTCTCAGGAAAGCTGTAATATACTGCCCCTCAGGAAGCTGTATATACTGCCTCTCAGGTAGCTGTATACACTGCCCCTCAAGAAGCTGTATACACTGCCCCTCAGGTAGCTGTATACACTGCCCTCAGGAAGCTGTATTACACCCCTCAGGTAGCTGTATATACTGCCCCTCAGGTAGCTGTATATACTGCCCCTCAGGAAGCTGTATACTGCCCCTCAGTAAGCTGTATACACTGCCCTCAGGTAGCTTGTATGACACTGCCCCTCAGGAAGCTGTATCACTGCCCTCAGGAAGCTGTATATACTGCCCTCAGGAACCTGTATATACTGCCCTTCAGGAAGCTGTATATACTGCCCCTCAGGAGTGTATATACTGCCCCTCAGGTAGCTGTATACACTGCCCCTAGGAAGCTGTATACACCCCCTCAGTTAGCTGTATATACACACCCTCAGGTAGCTGTGTACACTACCCGTCATGTAGCTGTATATGCACCCCCTCAGTAAGCTGTATATACACCCCCTCAGTAAGCTGTATACACTGCCCCTCAGGTAGCTGTAAATACTGCCCCTGAGGAAGCTGTATATACACCCACTCAGGAAGCTGTATACACTGCCCCCTCAGGAAGCTGTATATTATGCCCCTCAGGAAGCTGTATATATGCCCCTCGGGTAGCTGTATACACTGCTCCTCGGGGAAGCTGTATATACTGTCCTCAGGAAGCTGTATATTCTGCCCTCAGAAGCTGTATACACTGCCCTTCAGGGAGCTGTTATACTGCCCTCAGGAAGCTGTATACACTGCCCCTCAGGAAGCTGAAATATACTGCCTCTCAGGTAGCTGTATACACTGCCCCTCAGGAACTGTATATACTGCCCCTCAGGAAAGCTGTATATACTGCCTCTCAGGTAGCTGTATACACTGCCCTCAGGAAGCTGTATAACACTGCCCCTCAGGAAGCTGTATATACACCCCCTCAGTAAGGCTGTATACAATGCCCCTCAGGTAGCTGTTAATACTGCCCCTGAGGAAGCTGTATATACACCCTCTCAGGAAGCTGTATACACTGCCCCTCAGGAAGCTGTATAAACTGCCCCTCAGGAAGCTGTATAGACTGCCCTCAGGTAGCTGTATACACTTGCCCCTCAGGAAGCTGTATATACTGCCCCTCAGGAAGCTGTATATCTCCCCTCAGGAGCTGTATACCATGCCTTCGGGGAGCTGTATATACTCCCCCTCAGGAAGCTGTATACACTGCCTCTCAGGAAGCTGTATATACTGCCTCTCAGGTAGCTGTATACACTGCCCCTCAGGAAGCTGTATACACTGCCCCTCAGGAAGCTGTAAATACTGCCTCTCAGGTAGCTGTATACACTGCCCCTCAGGAAGCTGTATATAGTGCCTCTCAGGAAGCTGTATATACACCCCCTCAGGTAGGTATACACTGCCCCCTCAGGTAGCTGTTTTATATTTGCCCTCAGAAAAGCTGTATACACCCCCTCAGTAAGCTGAAATACACTCCCCTCGGGTAGCTCTATACACTGCCCTTGGGAAAGCTGTATACACTCCCCCTCGGGAAGCTGTATGTACTGCCCTCAGGTAGCTGTATACATGCCCCTCAGGAAGCTGTATCTACTGCCCCTCAGGAAGCTGTATATACACCCCCTCAGGTAGTGTATATACACCCCCTCAGGTAGCTGTATACACTGCCTCTCAGGTAGCTGTATATACACCCCCTCAGAAGCTGTATACACTGCCCCTCGGAAGCTGTATATAACCCTCGGGAAAGCTGTATACACTGCCCCTCAGGTAGCTGTTACATGCTCTCAGAAGCTGTATATACTGCCCCTCAGGAAGTGTATATACTGCCCCTCAGGAAGTGTATATACTGCCCCCTAAAGGCAGCTGTATACACCCCCCTCGGGTGTGAAATACATCCCCCCTCAGGAAGTGTTTATCCCCCCCTCGGAAGTGAATCTGCCTCTCAGGTACTGTATTATGCCCCCAGGCAGCTGTAACACTGCCCCTCGGGAAGGGTTAAAAATGCCCTCAAAAGCTGTATACATGCCCCTCAGGATGCTGTAATACTGCCCCTCGGGAAACGTATATACCCCCCCGGGCAGTAATATATTACAGTTATACTGATCAGTCTAGGGTTCAGATTCCCTGCTGACCCATGATTGAGTGATCTATAACTTTTACTGTCACTCTGGGGTCAGGGTGACCACAGGCTGACAGTTACTCTGCATTTAAATTATATTGACCCCCCTCCCCTCCCAGAAATGTCTATGAGAACTTTTCTCCAGCCTGTACAAAGTTAATACTGTGTTAACTGTGTTAATACTGTGTTAATACTGCGGCTGCTCTGCTGGGCTCGGCGGGCACTCACTGACTGGAGGAGGTGGAGCCGACACTCGGAGCTCGCTGCAGCCTGTTTCCTCCTCCTTCTCCTCTTCTACAGTAAGCTGCAGGCAGCTCAGAAAGATAGGAGCTCGGCTCCGGACCCTGCACAGCAGCTGCACAGAGCCCGGCGGCAGAGAAATAGTACATATAGTAGTCGCCCACGCCGCACTGCTAGTTCTCATAGAGAACAACAATGCAGCGCCGCAGTACTATAGTGAATGAGGGCCGGGGAAGGAAAAAGATTCGGGACAGCAGGCAATATATCCGGGGCATGAGCCCCGAGTAATACTGCCTAGCGACGCCCCTGCCCGACAGTTTCACAATTTCATCGGTCTTCATTAGGCAGTGGTTCGGGGTCCAGAGCTAGTGCAAGGTGGCGCATCAGCTCTCAGGGTGCATCATCTCAGGCAAGTCAGGGCTGTGTTGAAGCTGTGCCGGAGGGGAGCGGGGAGGAGGAGGAGGAGGAGGGGGAGGAGGTATTCCTAGACCGATGTTACCGAGTCCCTGCCTTGGAAAGAGGTTGGCGCGAATTTGAGGCGGAGGAGGAAGATGAGAAGATCAGTTTTTCTAGTGCCCTTCGACCCCGAGGCTTGGGAAATCAAGGCTCCATCTCTCACATGAGTGTTGGAGCTCCATTTCCTCCCAAAATGATCCTCGCATTAAGGCCATCAAAATGAACAACAGTTACTGGGTGGCCACCCTCCTGGATCCCCGATACAAAACAAAAATCAGCACTTTCCTTCCACCACCAAATAGAGAGTAAATTCAGGAAATGGAGACCTTTCTGATTGATCAACTGGAGACATCTGTTGCGTCTGCTTCACGTTCTTCAAATGTCACGGTGGAACAACGTCAGCGACGTGACAGCAGTAGAGCGCCAAGTAGACGTAGCGGCGGAAGCAGCAGCAGCAGGCAAGGTGGCAGAAGCCTAATGGGGACCTCTGGCAATCTTTATTTCACCATCACCCAAAGCATGCAATGCAGGGCACACTACAACACCCAGACCAGCTTAAGATCATGGGGCACGACTATCTGCGTCTCAACACCGATGTTTTTGTACGTGTTCCGGACCCAATAGACTTTTGGGTATCCAAAATGGGGCGAAAAGGCCCGGCTGGCTCGCCCACGCCATAGAGGTGTTGTTCCCCGCCCAGCAGCCAGCGTCATATCTGAGCGGACCTTCAGCACAGCCGGAGGAGTCATTACAGACAAACGCATCCGGATTTCCACAGATAATGTGGATCGTTTGACTTTCATCAAGATGAATCGGCATGGATCTCTGATGATGTTGTGGCCCCCAATTGCCGAGGTCACCCATTAGTTTCTGGTTCTACTTCACATTCCTCTCCAAACAGAAATGGTCCTCTTGAAAAACTTATTTTTAAAATGATCATTTCTTACTGCAATTTTTATTCTCAGTTCCCAACAGTTCATTTTGCTGGTTTTTGCTGTAGGAGACTGTAAAAGACACCAAGGTTTTATGACAAAAACCCTTTCCATTTACTCACTTTTATCTTTAGAATTTTTGCATTGTCAATGGTTTTGGGGTTGTTGTACAAATTTTTTTAAAAGTGGCTGAGAAGTCATATTTATAAAATTTTTTTGGGGTCATGTTTCTGGAGATACAGCTTTTTATGGCCTTTTTGGGAAAAGAAATGTGGGTTCTAAGTGGCATTTTTTCCCTCACATTTTTAACAGTGGGTGAAAGTCTATTTTTTAATTTTTGGGGTATGTTGCTGTGAGATACAGCAAAAATTAGGTCCTTTGGAACAAAAATGGGTTTTTAAGTGGCTTTTCCCTCACAATTTTTAAAAAGTGGTGAGAAGTATATTTATATTTTTTTTGGGGCTTTTGCGTGAAATAAGCTATAAACATGGTTCTTTGGAACAGAAATTGGCTTCTAATGGCATTTCTCCTCACAATTTTTAACAGGGCTGAGAAGTCTTTTTATATTTTTTGGGTCATGCTTAGAGATGGGCGAATTGATTCTAACGAATGGGAAATTTGTTTTGAATTTCAGAAAACTTCGGTTCGGGCCGAAGTCGAACTTTGGGGGACTTCGGGTGAACGAAGTGTGCTTTTGATTGATAAAATGGCTGCAGCACATGGGTACATGGGGGAAAGCATCGGGAGGAAAAAGGGGATGCCTGCATGACATTGCGGATGAAGCCAATCAGGACCGGGGGGTTCTGGACGTCACCGCACTATAAAAAGACCCAGGCGCCGCGGGAGCTCACACTCCTCTCCTGTACTGACAGGGAAAAGGGGCGTCGGGTGATACGCTTTCTGAAAACTGATTTTTATACAGCGATTTTGTGGGGGGTCTCAGCTTGTCTCGAGACTGTTCTCTGAAAGTGCTTTTCTGATTTTTTGGGGGTATTGGGTCGAAATCCAGGTGCGTCCATGAGCTGCTATACATTCAATATCCAAGTGGGATCTAAACCAGT
>JAODAL010037065.1:0-40865 GCA_025379985.1 Phyllomedusa bahiana | reverse complement strand
TTTTTAGGGTTTTTTTTCTTGTTTGCCTTTTAAAAAATTTTGGCCCTTTTTTTTAAGAAAGAAAAAAAAATCACAATGGTCCTAAAATAATTGAATGAAAAAAGTAAGATACTTTTAATTAAACTGAAATCAATAATGAGAACCGTATTTTTTAAAACCAGAACATTTTAAAAAAAAAACTAATAAAAATGCCGGGGACAAATATGGGTCCTTTAATTTAATATTTTGTTGCACACCTTTTAAGGAAATCACAAAAAAAAAACAATTTGGTAATTTCAAAAAGACTTTGCAGCTGCCAAGGGTATTTCCCCCACTCAACATGGATCAACACTGAATCTTGCTTTTTGTGGAGAGTTATGGCACTCTAGGGGTTTTAATAGCCCCTAACCCCCCTTATTCTTTTTTTTATTTTCCAAAATGAAGTCTCTCTTTTCCATCTTTGGTGATGGGGGAGAATGCATCAGGATGTATTGATGAGACACCTAATTTGCTTAACAGTTTGGGAGTTTTGTCTGGATGTATGGATTGTATTTAATTGGCTTAAGTGTGTGGATAATACTATTTTACATATAGGATATCCTGATGACTACCTTCAACTTACAGGGGCATTATAGTGCCCTGTGGGCCCGTTTTTGATACGGGCCCCCCTTTTCAGGGCATCACCCTGTTTTTGTTTTTTTTTTTTTACTCAAAAAAAAAAAGTGTTGGACTATTTACAGAAATAGTTGATTACCATATATACTGTCCCTTTTAGCCTCTTGTGGTGACAGATCTCACATATAGAAAAGAATAAGTAGAGAATGGAGTCTACCATTGAAGAGTAACCATGAGTCCTATTTTTTTCATGAAAATTGTATATTCCAGTAAATGCATACTTTTGTTTTGTGAACAAAGTTGCCTTAGATGTGTAAAAATATTCAGGAGTTTCTATTTTTAAAAATTTTTTTTAAAGTTATATTTTAAACCCTTTAAAAATTTTTGACTGGGTTTTTTCCCCTCAACTGGAAAAAAAGATCCAGTGTCCGGTGTGAAAGGCTGCCCTTTCCCGATTTTGATTCAGTCCTTTCCAAAAAAATTCAATCAAATTTTTGACCCGGGGTCTAGAAGGGCCCCCTCCAGACTTCCAAAACATTCTTTATGTTTTTTGCTTTTTTTTTGGGGGACTCAGACCTGTGAATGAGACCAAACTTTGCACTTGGTAGCACATTTTGCTCCCGAATATTCCTCGATTTTTTTTATCCCGCACAAATTTTAAGACACTTTGCAGCCTTTAAAACATAACTGAGCCTCCCCCATACTTCACAGTAGGACAAAATTTTCTCTTTTTAGCTTTTTTTGTGTCTATAAACATAAGTGATGTGATTTGCAAAAAAACTCTACTTTTGTCCTAAAAGGACTTTTCCCGAGCTTTGCTTGTAATATGCCTTTTTGAAATTCCAGTCTTGATTTTAATGATTTTCTTTCAAAGTGGGTTTGCATAGTGTTGAGGATTATTATCGACAAAATTGAAATCGGACAGTTTTTTTGTTTATCGAAAAATTTTTGATCATGCATAAATTTGGTAAAATCTGTCATCACTATTAAGATCGCGCCATTTTCGGGTTCCTGTCATTTTGGGGCCAAGCAAATCAATGTGCCCAAAGGGCCCAACCCCCCGGGCCGAAAAAATGCAGGTTTTTCAGGTTTTTACAGAAATTTCCCCCTTTTCAGAATTTTCACTTGATTTTTTT
The DNA here is from genome assembly GCA_025379985.1 of Phyllomedusa bahiana. Classification (NCBI taxonomy): domain Eukaryota; kingdom Metazoa; phylum Chordata; class Amphibia; order Anura; family Hylidae; genus Phyllomedusa; species Phyllomedusa bahiana. The sequence goes on along the minus strand of JAODAL010037065.1, from coordinate 39,135 downwards.
TGCCCAGCCGGGGTACTAATTTGTATTTAAAAGTTTATTTTAAAAAAATTTAAACTACATTTCAGAATCAAGAAAAAGTTGTGTTGAAATTTTACTGACACCTTACACGGAAATGAAAATCCTCCCACTGCACCCCCACGACTGCATAATCAACGGGTGCAGGACCAATATTATTTCCTTGAGGAACGGGAAAGTGAAATCTTTGAATAGGACACAGACGGGAAAAACAAACATTAAAAGGGGTGTTAACTATTTTTGAGCGATTTTTTCGATAAATTTTGGAAATCGCACAGTTTTTATGTTGATCAAAATTTTTTTAATCAAAAACCAAAATTTGGGTTTAAAAATCTTTAAAATCTATTAAAAACCCCGCCATTTTGGGCGCTTCCTGTCTTTTTGGGGGGCCCCAAGAAAACACTTACAGAATTTGGCAGGGGAGATTTTTGGGGTGCACGTCAGACTGGGATGTGTAGGGTTTTGGATTGGCGGGAAAAATCAATAAAATCGTTTTACATAGAACAGCCCTTCCATTTTCTCGTGTCCTCAGCGTTTTCATAGCATTAGGATGTGCGCTCTCCCTGTGCCCAAACCCCAGCTCAGCGAAATTTATTCTAATTTCTTCACAGAGAAAGCTCTACAGTTAGCTGTGATCCTACAACTTGTCACTGGGTGGTCCCGGCAAGCCCCCTCGCCCGGCTGCGGGGCGCAACTCGAGCAGTCACCCGTCGGGTCCGGGTACCCGGCTTCCACCCTAACCTTCCTGCCTCCTGAGGTCCTCGCCGTCCTCCTGCCGGCCGGCGTGCGCGCTCCCCGCGCGCCGGCTCTCCGAGATTTAAAGGGCCAGTAACGCCCAATTATTGGTTAAGCTGGCAGTGACCCTTATTTAAACGCCTCTTCCTTCCGGGTCGACCTTTGCGCCGGATCTTTAGTGCCGTACAGTACTTAGAGAAAGCTCTTGTGGCCTCGTTTGTCTGACTTCCGTGTACCAACCTCAATCTCCTGTTTCATGAAACCACGAACCATTGCCGCCTGTCCTGACATCCTGCCTGTCCCCGACTCCGCCTACGCCTCACGATTCTGTACCAACGCACTGCCTTGGCTGCCCACCGCAAGCAAGTCACCCATGGACGACCAGTAGTTCTCCTCCCCCGCAGTAAAAAGCAAGTCCCCATACCGCTTTGCGGCTGGCTCGGTGAAAACCGGGTTCTACTTAGAATTACCGTCCCCTGTACGGGCTTACACCATCGCTTGCGGTGGTCCAGCGGATCCACTACCTGCATTCGCTACAGTAAGATCCGGCCATCAACTCGACGTGCATCGAGCACTGGGTAATAAATCCCCTGCACAGTTTGGAGTCCCCGTCAAACTTGTCAGGTAGTGGTAAGCGTAGCCGAGAAGTCACGGGTGCTGGATAGAGGTGACGCGCCACGGAGGAGGATCGGCGGCTGTTTGTTAGCCAGAGCTCTTTGCAGTCATGGTCGGACAACTGGTTCCGCTGCTTGGCTTGTGTTGCCGAGTTGATGGCCGGCTCAATTTCCCACTGAAACGTTCCAAGTGGCCTTCGTGGGTCAGTCTGCTGTCCCGGGAAGGCTCTAGCTTGGGCCAACTCCCCGTACTCTGGGACCGTGGCAGATCCGGAAACGACGGGACCTACAGACTTTTCCTCTCAGAGTTAAAGGACGCCCTATCGGCTAGAGAGATCCCGTCCTCTCTAAGCCAACGATCCATCACCTCAGTCCACTCGGATCGATGGATCGCTTCGCCGAGCGGACAAGAGGAACTACGCCTGGAAACGTGAATCTCGCCCGACCAAACGCCGTTTGCCTCGCTGGCCCCAAGCTCCAAGACCCCAGCTGCCGCTTTTCAATTCCTACCTGTGAAAGAACACATGCAGGTGGCCCGGGCAATCTGTCCCGAACAGGACTGTCCCGCCGTCGGGCAGAAGAAATTGTGCCTTTACTGTGCCAGCGCCGATCAAACATTCCGCAATGGTTGCCCGCTTCGCCAAAGCGGCAGGGAAACGCCCGCACCTCGCTATGTCCGGAAGGAAGGGGGCATCCCTGGGTTGAGAACACTCTAGCGCTTCCTCTCCACGCTTACAATGGAGGTTGAGGTTTCTTCGGTTCCGTACTCCCGCTTTTCGGTGCCCCCTTTCTTGACTCTGACCCGCCGGAATTTTATTCAAGCCACCCGGTTCCCCATTATCGCCCTTCCCGGTACCCTCTGAGAGCCCAGCTTTGGATATCCTCCGTGAGTGGCGACTACTTAGTGAGGCCATTCTGGTCCGGGACCATGCCTATGTCTCTCCGGTGGGGGCCTTACACAAGGAGGAATCACCTTCTACTCTCCCCTCGTCATCCTCCCGCTATCCTCTTGGGTTTTCCTGGCTACAGGCTCCCATGGCCCCGACCCTGCGATTGAAAACCGTGGAGATTCTAGCCGCTGGGGCTTCCGACTGCCAGAACGCTGTCTCTCAGTTCCGCGCCTCGCCCGGGCCATTCCACCTCATCATTCATACAGGTTCCCTGCCAGTCTTCCCGCTGAATACCGGGACTAACGTGACGTTTTTCGGAGAACAGCCGAAACCCCTTCCTCCTCAACCCCCCTATGACTGTCCCATTGACCTCCTTCCTGTGACCAGTCCTCCCTCGGGGTAGTGTTTACTAACCCGTGTCAGACCGGGAGACTCTGGGCCAGTCGGAACTAAATCCGGAGAACCTGCAAATGCTTTATACGCCAGTCCTCTCATCCCCGCCGGAGCGGGTTTTTCTTCGACAGAAGAAGGAAGGTTCTCCTCCTCCCTGGCATCGACTACACCGGCCTGAACCAATTACCGTGAAAAACCGGTACCACGTTGCCAATAATTAACGGAACTCTTTGACCGTCTACAAGGACCAAGGCTTCTCCAAACTGGACCGGCGCGTGCATACAATCTCATCAGGATCCGTGAGGGAGATGAGTGGAAGGACGGCGTTCATACCCTCGACGTCATTTTGAATATCTGGTGATGCCATTCGTCTGTGCAATGCCCCCGCGGTCCTTTCAGGAGTTCGTAAACGAACATCTTCAAGGGACCTCTCTACACGTTTGTCATCGTGTATCCTTAACACAATTCGGTTTTCTCCCCTGCCCTCCATACTCCAATCTATCACAGGTCGCCGGTCCTGCAAACGCCTTCGCAGCAACCGCCCTTACGCCAAGTTAGAGAAGAGCTGTCCCACCAACCCAGTCTGTGGCCTTTCTCAGTTACAATGGTCTCCGACCGAGGCCTGGCAAATGGTTCCCACTAACCTGTCTGCTATCTTGCAAAAAAAATGGCCACGACCTTTGGACTTCGACCCATAACAAACGTTTTTTGGGCTTTGCCAATTATTATCTTCAGTTTATATCCCACATTCTCTACACTGGTGGCTCCAATTGTGGCTCTCACCAGGAAGAAGCCAATCACAAATGTTTCCACCAGCGGCCGAAGAGCCTTCTCGGATTTGGAAGTCGGCCTTTGCGTTCCGCACCTATTCTGTCACGCCCTATCCTGAGAAGCCTTTCTCCTCGTGAGGTGGATGCCTCTTCGTGGGGCCGTGCTCGTTCTTACCAAAAGTTCCCAAGGGAAAACCGTCACCATGCTGATTCTTTCTCCAAGACCTTCTCGCGCATGAGAGGGAAATCAGCTATTGGGGACCGAGAATTGATCGCTATCAAAGATGGCCCTGGGAAGAGTGGCGGCATCTCTGGAGGAGCTCGTCATCTTTTGAGGTGTATTACTGATCACAAAAATCTTCAGTACCTCCAGTCCGGGCCCAGCGCCTCAATCCTCGCAACACGTGGTCATCTTTTTTTTTCCAGATTTCCTTCCGATCCATGTTTCCGCCCAGCCGAGAAAACATCAGCTGAATGCTCTCTCTGGCCATCCGACTTCACCGAGATGAGCCGCATCTCCAACACATCAGACCTCCGAACTCTGATCCCAGCAGCAACTTTCCTACCTTCGCAATACCTCCAGGCAAGGACCTACGTACGTTCGCCCACGCTGCGCAAAGAAAAATCCTGAATTGGACACCTCCTTGTTGGCCAGGACATCGGGGGCCAGCCGTAGATCGTTCCCCCAGTTATCTCTCGGTTCTACTTGGTGCCAAGGACTGACTAAAGAAAATTAGAGGGACTTTTGGATGCCCGTGCTACTTGTGCCCAAAAAGTGCCCCGCCACGTCCCTCCGGGCTACGCGACCCCTCGCCTACGCCCATATTCCATGGTCCCATGTGCGATGGTTTCATCACCGACCCTTCCATCCCTCTTCGGCAACACCGTGATCTGGTCCATTAAGGATAGGTTATTCGAAGATGTCCGCACTTCGTCACACCTGCCGCCGGGTTACCTTCCGCACCACGACTTGCCCCTGTTCTTTACCACATCTTCCGCATGTACGGCCTGCCCCCAGCACATCGATTTCTGATCGTGGGTGCAGTTCGTTTCCCAAGTACTGGCGCGCACTCTGCTCCCGATTGCGGTGAATTTATACTTCGCTTTTCGTCTTACCAACCGCAATCTAACGCCAGTAGAGAGGTCAACCAGTTCTGGTCAGTTACTTACGTCACTATGTTTTCCTGCATCGCCACAGGATATTGGTCCGACCACCTACCCTGGGCGAATTTGTCATACAAATCACTGATTCAGGGTCCTTCAGGCGCATCCCTTTTTTATTGTATATGGTCGGCCATCCCGCCCCCACCTCCCTCTGCCCCCCTCCTCCAGTTTCCCACTCTGTGGACGCCTTGGTCCACGACCTACTGGCATCTGGGTAGCAAGACTCGTCATTCCCTCAGCGTGCTGCCGCCCGTATGAAGGTCCAAGGCGGACAAGAAGAGGAGACAGCTCCAACACTTATACCCCTGGAGACCAGTCTGGCTGTCCGCCAATATGTCAGGTTAACAAATACCCATTACAAACATGCCTCACGCAACCAAAGGTCCCTTTGAAATCCTGAGCCGTATTAATCCAGTGCGAATAAGCTCAAAACTAACTCCTCCCACCATCGGCGGATCCCTAATTCTTTCCGATGTATCCCCTCCTAAAGCGCCGCCTGTTGAACCGCATCTCCAGAAAATTGTCCTCCCTCTCCTGAGATCCGTAGCCTCCAACAAATTTGCGGTCCAAAGAGATCATTGCTATGATGTTTGTTAGGGTAAACCAATTCTTGGTTTAATGGGAGGATTCGGCTTCCGAGAGAGATCATGGAGCCTGAGGAGAACATCCTGGACCGCGGTCTCGTGTTACCTTCCTCCAAACCATAAGAAGGAGGGGTCCTAGGGGGGTTACTGCCAGGTGGTCCCGCACACCATCGCCCGGGCTGCGGGCGCACTCGTGCTGACACCCCTTCGGGTCCCCGCGGCCCCTGGCGGTCCGCGGGTCGGTACCCGGGCCCTACCCCATACCTTCCTGTCAGCCTGATCCTCCCGTCCTCCCTGGCCAGGCCGCGTGCGCGCGCCCCCCCCATAGGCGCGCGCGCGCCGGCGCTCGAGGATTTAAAAGGCCAGTACTCCCATTATTGTTAAGGCCTGCAGGTTGACCCTATTTAACCCTCTTCCTTCCGGTCACCTTTGCCGGATCATTAGTGCCGACAGCCTTTAAGATAAAGCATCTTGTTGCCTCGTTGTCTGACTTCCGTGTACCGAACCTCTATGCCCCTGTTTCCGGAACCACGAACCATTTGCGCCTTTCCTGACCTCCTGCCTGTCCTCCACCACTCCGCCTACGCCTCACGATTTCGTACCACCACTGCGCCTTGGCTGCCACCCGCAAGCAAGTCACGCCCAGTGGGACGACTCCTGTATTCTTCCGCCTCAGCAAGTCCCAACCCGCTTTGCGGCGGCTCTGGTGAAAACCGAGTTCTACTTAGAATTCCGTCCCCTGGTACTGCTTACACCATCGCTTCGTGGTCCAAGCGATCCACTACCTGCATTCCGCGACACAACCATAGTTAAATCAGAATTGGAAGAATTTAAGTACTATAGGTAGAGATTTAAAGAGCATCGTACCGCTGTAAAGTAACGGAGGGAGCGGGGGGCCCGCGGTGAATACAGACAAGCGCTAAAAGAATACTGGATTAAGTTCACCAAGACTAGTGTAGACCTTGCACTGCAATGCTTTATTATTAACATTTTCTATTGAAATATTTCCTGGATTATTGGGCATCCTGAACTTAATATAATACACCTCTTTCTGTATAAGCAGTCTCTTTGTTAGGTGCAAAACTCCACTTTTATTATCAGATACATTTCAATAGGTGTTCTTTTTCAATTTGCCATTCCACGCTTGTTGATATAGCCACCTGCAGTTAAATAAATAAGAATCCAGCAATTTGTAAGTCAGCAAGTTGAAAGTCCAAAAATCCCGTTTTATTATCCGAATACATTACAGAAACTGTTTTTTGCACTTTTGCCCCAGTCCCAGATTGTTGATAGAGCCACCCTTAGCAGTTAAATTAGAAGTCCAGCTACTTGTTTAGTTATCCAAGGTGAATGATAGTGCCAAAAAAAATCCCTTTTATAACCCGAATACATTACAAATAGTTTTTTTTCATTTGGCGAAAGAAGCTTTTTGGTTCCCATTGAGGCCCCCTTGGGAAATTTTAAATGTGAAATAGAAATTTTTAGTCCCACAGATGAATTAAAAGGTCCCAAAAAAATTTCCCTTTTATTACCCGAATACATTTCAATACGTGTTTTTTACTTTGGCGCAGGGCCAGCTTTGTTGACGGGATCTATTTTCATTTTAAAATGTGAATACAGCAATTTTGTGGGCCCACCACAGGTGAATTGATAGGTCCCAAAAAAAAATTTAAAATTTTTTTATCGGAATACATTACAGATACGGGGTTTTTTTCCCATTTTTTTTTTTTTGCCCAGTCCAGATTTGTTGTTTTGACCCAAACCTTGCATTTAATTTGAATCCGGGCAATTGTTGTAGTTCCCGGGGGTTTAAAATTGATAGGTCCCAAAAAAACCTTTTTTTTTTCCGAATTCATTACAGGGGTTGTTTTTTATTTTTGGCGCATTACAGTTTTATTCATTGAGGCCCCTTGGGAAATTAAAGGTAAAATGCGAAATTTTTTGTAGTCACCACAGGTAAATTTGGGAAAGGTCCCAAAAATCCTTTTATTACCCGAATTCCATTTAGATAGGTTTTTTTTTCACTTTGGCCCCGGGCCCAGCTTTGTTGATAGATCAAATTTGCATTTAAAATTTAAATACGCAATTTTGTATTTCCCCAACCGGTGAATTGATGGGGTGCCAAAAAAACCTTTTATTTTCCGAATCCCTTTCCCGATACGTTTTTTTTGCAATTTTACCCGTACAGATTTGTTGATAGACCCAAACTTGAAAGTTAAATTTGAATCCAGCAATTCTGTATTTCACAGGGTAAATTTTGATAGGTCCCAAAAAAATCCCTTTTATTTTCAAATTTACATTAAAGTACGTGTTTTTTCACTTTGGCGCGGGCCCAAGTTTTGGGTTGATAGATCTATTTTGCATTTAAAATTTGAACAGCAATTTTTTTTTGGCCCAACACAGGTTTTTTGTAGGTCCCAAAAAAAATTTACCTTTTATTACCCGAATAATTACGATACGTGTTTTTTGCATTTTTGGCCCCAGCCCAGATTTTTGATAGAGCCACCTTGAAATTTTAAATTTAAACCAGCAATTTTTGGTGTTGCCAAGGTGAATTGTTAGGTGCCAAAAAATACCTTTTTTTTTCCCCGGGAATACATTACAGATACGTGTTTTCACTTTGGGCAGGCCCCCTTTGTTGATAGATCTACTTTGCATTTAAAATTTGAACCCAGCAATTTTGTTTTGATTTGAGGGATATGGGATGTGTTTTTCCCTCTTTTAAAAAGAGATTTTCCAAAAAACTTTTCCCCTATCTTCTTAAATTGTTATATTTTAAACATGGAGCAAAATTTAAGGTGGGTAAGCGGGGCAAGAGGGGGGTAGGACTGGGGTAGAGGTACGAGCGGGCCCAAAAACAGGGCATGCCAGCGGATGTCAGTTGCAGGCCCGTCGGGCCCTTTGTCATGCTGGGTGGGCCCCGGGAAATTCTCAGTAACGAACAGCGTCCCCCAAAATTGCCCTTCAGGGGTTTTAATGAAACCCTGATCCAGCAGTCTTATTCCTCGTCCCCCCCAGCCCAGGGCCCCACAAATGTTTCATCAGTTTATCAGCATCCTTTCCAACATGAAGCACCCCAAATTTGTAACGTTTTTTCCCAAACCTGTGGTTTAACCCATTTTCTGACGACCCCCCTTGATGACAAAATGCGGTTGGGGGTCGAAGGCATTTTAAAAAGACCCAAGGGGCCCAAAAGCGGTATTTTTCTGTCTGACACCCATTTAAACTGATCCCAATCGAGGAGGGGGAAGGAACCCGGGTAAATTTTGGCAAAAATCCCGGGGGGTCGGCAACCCCTTTTGCAGCCCCCTCTTGCTTGTACCCCGCAGCTCCTGGATGCGAATCCCAGGACGCGAAGTCACCTGTGTTTTTTAAAGATGATGGGGGGACATTGGGGTTCCAACGGGGCTTTTCGCAGAATTTGCTTTGCGGCGTTTTCATCACTGGACGGGAAAGGGAAGCAAAGGGGTTTGGTGTCAATAGGGTTTCCCCCCCTTCCAAAAGGGGAGGGGGGGGGGTGGGCAGAAGTCCGTTGATATGTTTTCCGCCCCCCACGGTCAGCGCAAACCCCTCCTCGCTTATCGCCTTTAAAAAAAGGCCCCAAGGACCTCTCAAGCATGGGCCTTTTTTGGCCCCAAGCCTCTGATTCCCCCAGCGATGTCATATGCCCCCCTTTGCCGTTAAACGGCATAAGTAGAGGCGGAAAAACCTTAAGGGTTTAACCCCCACCAACTGTTTTAGTCAAGGCAGCAAATTGATGATTTGGGAAATGGGGGCAAATTGGCCCAAAAAAAACCCCAAGGGACCGCGTTGGGCCCCCAACCCTGTCACACCTCTTGTCTCCACCTTCCTCCTCCTCCGCCCCCCAAGCGTTCCTCAGCTCCCAAAATGTCTTCAGAGTCATAAACGGGTTTCCCCTCCACTTAGCCCCCCACCGTCGCCGAGTACCCCAGCCCCACCGGTGACCTTTCCTCCCCCTTTCCTTTCCCGCCATTTTGGGTGATGCCTGCCCTTTAACGCACCCCGGGGTTGTAGCACCCAGCCTTCTGTTTCCATTTTTTGGGAAGCAGAAAAAAACTTTAAAAAAAAAAATCCCAAACCCAAAACCCGGAATGTCGGATTGCCGGTTTTGGGCCTTGGAAATGTTGCCTTTCCGTCTGGTGGAAAAGATGGGTTTTTCCAGGTCTTTGGCCCCTTGGGCCTCCCCCAAAATTCCCAGTTTGCCGAGCAGGCATTTCTTTCCCAGAAAACCCCGCCCCTGCCCTGGCCGGGCCAGGTCATCTAAAATTTCAAGCGCATTGTCTGCAATGTGGGGGGAAAAGTCCATCGGGAACCACCAAAACATGGTTTGTAAGAAAGGCCCAAGGGCGCTATATCTCTGTGACAGCTCACTGGGTGAGCTGGGGGGGGATGTTTTTGGGGGGTTTCGGTGGCTCTCTTGCTCGGCCCCACCCCTTTTTCAAACCCGGAGGGTTGGTGCAGGGTTTTTTTTCCCCCAAGGGTTCCTTTCTGGTGGCATCCTTTCCCAAAGAAAACCGGGGCCGTTTTTGAAATTAATTTTTCTTGGAGGCCTTTCCCACACACGGGTCAGGAGTGGGGAGGCTCTGGGGAACGGGGCCGAACGGGGCGGGTGCAAAAAACCTTGGGGCCAGGCAAGGTGGTGTGCAAAAAGGGCTGAAATTGCTGGCCGCCCTTTAAGATCGGTAGGCTGGAGCCACACCCCTTCCCTTGGCAAAAGGTTAATAAACCCTTTCGTCCGGAAATTTCTAAAGAGCTACCGGGTCGGGGGAATCCCTGTGAGGAAGGTCGAAGTCTAATTTCCCATTCCGCCGTTCGCACCCGGGCTTGCCCCGCCTGACGGAGTTGCGCGTCAGCTCGGCCCCGTAAACCTTCTTTGTTGAGTGGAAACAGGGGGAAATTTCCCACCCCCCAAATGTTTCCACGATTGGGGGCCGCAGCGCAATCCCTTACGCATAGGGAAGTGACAAGGGGCCCTGAAAGCGCGGTGCGGCCCTCGGGGGGGTTGAGTCCCCGAGGTGGAGGCAGGTGAAAGAGTTCTGCACCTCCTTGCAGTTTTGAAGAAGCCCCCAAAAAGGGTTTCAGTGCAGCCCAATGCCTTGTCGGCAGGGCCCCTTTGTGGTGATCTTTTTTCCCGGGAAAACGATTTTTGGGGAAAATTGAAAAAAAGGGGCCCCCGAGGGGAGGGAAAGGAGGAGATGGACACGGGAGCGGACACAGGGGGCTTTTTTTTGGGTCAAATTCAAAGCGGGACGTTTACAATTTCATCGGTCTTCATTAGGCAGTGGTTCGGGGTCCAGGGCTAGTGCAAAGTGGGGCATAAAGCCTCGGGGTGCTTTCTTTTTCGGCAAGTCACGGGGTTTTTTGAAGCTGTTTCCGGAGGAAGCGGGGAGGAGGAAAGGGGGAAGGGGGGTATTTCTTTGACACGACGTTTTTCCCACGTTCCCGCCCCTTTGGAAAAAAGGTTGGGGGGAATTTTTAGGTGGGGAGGAAAATGAGGAAGATCAGTTTGGTAGTGCCCCCCGACCCCGAGACTTGGGGGAAAACAAAGGCTCCCTCTTCTCATTTAGGCTTGGTTTCTCCCTTTTCCCCCCAACATGATCCTCGCTTTAAAGGGCCCTCAAATTTAAAACGTTTTGGGTGGCCCCCCTCCCGGATCCCCGGTTTCAAAAAAAAAAACTCAGCCCCTTTTTCCCTTTCCCCCCCCAAAAAGAGGCAAAAAAGCCCGGAAAAAGGGACCCTTTTGATTTTTAACTGGGACTCTGTTTTGGTTTTTGTTCCCCGTTCCCCAAAGTCACGGGTTTGGGAAAAAATCAGCGAGGGACCGCCGTAGAGGCCCAAGTTGCCCTAGCGGCAGGCAGCAGCAGGCAAGGTGGCAGAAGCGATTGGGGGAAACCCATGGGAATCTTTATTTACCACCTCCCAACCCCATGCAATGCAGGGCCCACATCCAAAAACCCCCTGAGACCAGCTTTAAATCATGGTTGCAAAGGGCTATCTGGTCTCAAACACGATGTTTTTTGGGTGGTTGGGGACCCAAACGACTTTGGGTATCCAAAAGGCGGAATGGGGCCCCCCTTGCTCGCCACGCCTTTGAGGTGTTGGCCTTCCCCGCAGCCAGGTCATATCTGAGGGCCTTTGCCACAGCTGGGGAATCATTATAGAAAAAAGCATCCCGGTTTTCCAAAAAGGGTAATGTGGATCGTTTGACTTTTTATCCCAAAATGAATCCGATGGTCTCTGTTTATGTTGTGGCCCCCCCAAATTTCGAGGGGCAAGATTTGTTTTCCGGTCTTCTTCACCTTCCTCTTCAAACAGAAATGGTTTTCCCCTTTTAAAAACTTTTTTTTTTAAAAAGATCATTTTTTTACTGTAAAATTTTTTTTTCTTTTCCAACAGTTATTTTGTGGTTTTGGGTGAGGGACTGTTAAAAGACAGCAAGGTTTCATGACAACCCCCGTATTCCCTTTATCACTTTATCTTTTGAAAATTTTTTGCATTTTCAATGGTTTTTAGGTCATGTTGCGTGAGATACAGTATTTAAATTTTGGGCCATTGGAACAGAAATGTGGTTTTTTTTTGTTTGGGATTTCCTTTCCCCCCAAAAAATTTTATTGGGCTTGGGAAGTCATTATAATGTTTTGTGGGGCATGTTTCTCTGAAAATACAGCAATTTAAACATGGTCCTTTGGAACAGAAATTTTGGTTTAAAATGGCTTTTTCCTCACCCCAAATTTTTTAAAAGTGGGGTGAAAAAGTCATTTTTATTAAAATTTTTTGGGGCAATTGGTGCTTTGAAATGCAGGGAAAACTACGGGGCCTATTTTTAAAAAATGTTGTTTCAACAGGGAAATTTTTTCTTCACAATTGTCCTTTTTTTGGGTAAGGGGCTGTTTGAAATTTTTTGGGGGGATTTTGCTGTGAAAATGCCCGCTATACCAAAAGGGCCTATTTTTTAAAAAAAACTTTGTTTCAAAAAGACATTTTTTTCTTCACAATTGTTCAAAGGGCTCAAGGTCCCGGGTTTGAATTTTTGGGGGCTTTTTTTTGAACATGGGAGCTTTCTAAGGTCCCATTATTAAAAAAATGTTGTTTCTAACAGACATTTGTTTTTCACAATTGTTTCCAAAATGGTTTAAAAGGGGCATTCTGTTGAAATTTTTTTGGGGGAAATTTTGGGGTGTGACATTTCAGCTATTACTTTTTGGTTTCCCATTATAAAAAATTGTTTTCTAACAGACATTTGTTCTTCACAATTGTCAAGAGTGGTTTAAGGGTGATGGTTGCGTCAGGGAAAAAGGAAAAGTGGTACTGTTAATGGACACATATTGCAAAAAGACTTGTTTTTGAAAAAATCTTTTTAAAATAGGATCAATCCCCGTTTGAAAAAACAACCCTTTTTTACAATTAAAAAAAAGAAAAAAAAGGGCATGGAGGGATTCCATATTTTTTTAAAAATGGGTTTTTAGAATTAAACTACTAAAAAAATTGCATGTACAAAAAAAGTGGTAAAAAAATTCCTTGGAAATTTTACAAGGGAGGGGGACAGGAAAAGTTGACCAGATGTAGGTTTTTAGAGGACATGGAGTATGGGGGCACGGACAGAGAAAAAAAGTACAGAGACTAAATTTCCCCCGCCCCGTTGAGTAAAAAGAGAAAAAAAAATGCCAAAAAAGGGCCCGGGGGGGAAAAGGAGCGTTAAACCCCCCAGTATTTTCCAAATGAAACTAAAATTTGGGCCCCCACTCAAACGGGAGGAGCAAGCGCTAACCCGGCAGGGATAGTCAATTCCAGTGAAACTAAAATGTTGTTTGAAAGACTCCTTTTTCGGGACTTTTTTTAATTTGGGGTCATGAGGTTTTGGGGTCATGCTGTGGGCCCCCGGAAGGTATGGTCAATTTTCCAGTGAAACTAAAAAGGTGGTTTTTAAAAACTCCTTTTTCCCGGGACTTTTTAAATTTTGGGGGTCGACAGGGTTTTAAAGGTCTTTGCGGTCCAGGGGCAGGTTTTAGTCAAAGTCCAAATTAAATAAAATTTGGGTTGAAAAAACTCCCTTTTCCGGCACCTTTTTTTAAACGGGGTCATTTCAGGTTTGGGGCTCATGTGTGGCCCCGGCGGTATAGTCAATATCCCGAAGGCAGTTTTATTGGAGCCTTTATTTTACTTGAAATGGCATTGGGCATCCCCGCCTGGAAGCCGATGGCCCTTTAAAATGTTTTGACCCACAGTTTTAAAAATGCCCGGGAAAAAGGAGTTTTCAAACCAATTTTTTTGTTTTAACTGGGGGCATAGATTCTTGTTCTGGCCACAACATGAGCCCCCAAACCCGCTGACCCACAGATTAAAAAAATGCCCAAAAAAAAGGGTATTTCAACACCCTTTTTGTTTAACTGGACATTGCCCATCTCTGTTTTGGACCAAACATGAGCCCCAAAATGCATGAAACCCCAAATTTTAAAAACTGGGGGGGGAAAAAAGGGGTCTTTTAACCCCTATTTTTTGTTGAACTGGACATTTACTATTTCCCGTCCTGGGCCACGGGTGAGCCCCAAAACCCGCGTAAAAACCCCCGAAATTTAAAAAAATGCCCGGAAAAAAATTGTCTTTAACCCCATTTTGTTTAACTGGACATTGGGCTATCCCTTCGGGGGCTGCAGATGGGCCAAAAAAAAACAGGTGCCTTATGGACCCTCAGCAGAAAAATTTTTTAAAAAAAATAAATGTATTAAAAAAAAATTTGTTTTTTCCCTTTTTGCTGGTAGGTACTTGCCATTTCTTGGGGACATTGTTTTCCCCCGTGACCCTTAGAAAGTTAAGGGAAAATAAAAGATGGCCCCGTAGGTTTAACGAGGGGCCCGTTGAAAATCCTGCATTCAGGAAATTTGATCAAGGAGGTGAGGCTGGTAACCCTGGAAACACGCAGGTTCAGTTGGAAAGGGGGCCCCCGGGTTTCAGTGGGTTTGGTTTAGGAAGGGCTGGCATCCCCATCCCTTTTAAAAGGCAAAAAAAAAGCAATTTATGATTTTCTGCATCGAAAAAAGTGTACTGAAGCAAGTGCGGAAGCGGGGAAATGTGGGAAATCAGGGCCTTAAACCCTTCCCCAGGGACCGGCAAGACCTGGGAAAACGCTTTAGAAATTTTGCCTCTAGAGTGCGGGTTGCCAATCCGTATGAGTGCGGCCCCAAATTTGGGTTCAATTGGGGGAAAGCTGGTGGTTGACGCTCCCGTTTCACCCAGGTGCCCCTTTTTCTTGGGATTCTTTTTCTCGTTTTACTCCAATGTGGGGAGGAAATTGTCTTGTTTTGGGGGGTGGCGGAAAGTGGGTCCATACACCATGTCCCCCTGGGAAAAACCTACATTGTTAAGTCTTCTGTTCCTGCCTTTTACCCAATTTTAGAGGAAAATTTTTTTTTCGCCCATTTTTTAAAATGCAAGTTTTTTTTTGTGTTTTTTCTAGAAAAAAACATTTTTTTATAGGATGGGAATCCCCCCCTCTTTGTTTCTCTTTTTTTAATTGTTTAAAAAGGGGTTTTTTCACTACGGGATTTTAGCTATGTTAAAGGGTCTTGCAAAAAAAAAAGTTAATTTTTCAAATTTTTTGGGGTTTTTAACAGTGTCTACCCATTCTGGGTTTTTTCCCGCAAAATCACCCCGGGGCCACTTTTGACAAATTTTTGAAGAACAAATGTTGTTTTGAAAACCCCATTTTTTTTTATAATGGACCCGTAGGGATTGCCCGCATTTCAAAAACAAACATGACCCCAAAAAAAATTTAAAAAATGGGCTTCTCAGCCACTGTTTTAAAAAATTTTGGGGAAAAAATGCCCCTTTGAAGGCACTTTTTGTTCCCAAAAAGGGCCCCTGTTTTTTGCTTTATTCCGGGAACTTTACCCCAAAACCATTGACCCAAAGGGAAAAATTTAAAGATTTAAAGGGGGTGTTTAAAAGGAATACGGGGTTTTTTTAAAGAAAACCTTGGGTCTTTTACCCGTCTCCCCACCCCGGGAAAACCCCAAAATGAACTTTTGGGATTGAGAATAAAAATTGCAGAAAGAAATGATCTTTTTAAAAAAAAAAAGTTTTCAAGGGGACCAATTCTTTTGGAAGGGGAAAGGGAAGTGAGGCAAAAATCGGTGCCTCGGCATTGGGGCCAAACCAATCAGAGACCCCAGTGATTAATCTTGTAAAAGTCAAAAACCAAAAATATCTGTGGAAAAAAAGGGA
Source organism: Phyllomedusa bahiana (assembly GCA_025379985.1). NCBI lineage: Eukaryota > Metazoa > Chordata > Amphibia > Anura > Hylidae > Phyllomedusa > Phyllomedusa bahiana. The sequence continues at coordinate 23,728 of JAODAL010037065.1, read as the reverse complement.
TGCGTTTGTCTATAATTATCTCCCGCTGTGCGAAGGTCCCCTGTTGTGCTGGCTGCGGGGCAGGACAACACCTTAGGGCGTGGCGAGCGAGTGGGCCTTATCCATTTTGAATCCCCAGAAGTCGTTTGGGGTCCGGAACACACCCCAAAAACATCGGTTTGGACGCGATAGCGTGCCCCATGATCTTCCCTGGTCTCTGTGTTTTCTTGTGTCCCCCTGCATTAATGCGTTGGGTTTTGAGGTGGAAAATAAAGATTGGCCAGAGGTCACCATTAGGCTTCGCTCCCTTGCCTGCTGCTGTGCTTTGCTATGGCTACTTGGCACTCTATGCTGTCACTTTTGGGACGTTGTTCCCCTAACTTTTTGAAAAAACGTAAAGAGAGAAACAGATGTCCCCAGTTAAAACAATCCAGGTCTCCTTTTCCCTGCATTTTACTTTTTTGGGTGGGGGAAAAGGAAAGTGCTGTTTTTTTTTGTACGGGGGGATCCAAAGGGGGTGGCCCCCAGAAAATGTTGTTCTTTTTGATGGCCTTAAATGCGGGTATGTTGGGGAAAGGGAGCCCCAAGCACTCATGTGAGAGATGGGCCTTGTTTCCCAGCCTCTGGGTTTTCGAGGGGCATAGCAACTGATTTTCCCTATCTTCCTCTCGCCTCAAATTTGCGGCAACCTTTTTCCAAGGCAGGGATTTGGAAGTCGGTTTCCAGGAAAACCCTTCCCCCCTCCCCCTCCGTTCCCTCCGGACAGCTTCAAACATCCCTGACTTGCATCAGTTGTGAACTTGAGAGCTGAGGCCCCGCCTTGCACAAGCCTTGGACCTGAACCCACTGCAAATGAAGACCGATAAAAATTTGAAACTGTCGGCCTTCTGGATTGACGGAGAGAAAGGCTCTGTGTCCGTTGTGTCCGTTCCCCTCCCCCGTCGCTGGGGGGGACCTGATTTTCAGAGTGTCCAAAGACGTTCCCGAACTAAAATCCAAAATGCTCATGCTGATGGGGCATTGTCCCCCTGACCCTTTTGGTGTCTTTTTCAAAATGGCAAGGATGGTGAAGCTCTTACCTGCCTCCCCCCTTTTGGGGGCTCAAAACCCGAGGGGCCGCACGTGCTTGGCAGGGCCCTGGTCATTTGTACTGGTTAAAGGCATTGCGCTGATGCTACAAACGCTGGAGATTGGGGGTGGAATTCCCGTGTGTTCCACGTCAACAATGACAGGGGTTTAGGGGAGGCCCAGCTGACATTGCAATGCAGCCAGGCGGGACGAACCAGGGTCGAACGGCGGAAGTGCGAGTCAGTCCCCGAGCCTTCTGAGGCGTCCCCGACCCGGTGGCTTTAGAAAATTTTTTGGGGAAAACAAGGTTCATGCGTTGCCCGGGAAGGGGTGCTCCATGCTACCGTTTTTTAAGGGGGCCAGCAGTTTCGACCGTTTCGCACACACCTTGCCTGCACAAATTTTTGTACCCAGCCCGGTCGGTTTTCGTTTTCAGAAGGTCCATGCTCCTGCCTGTGTGTTTACGGGGTCCAAGACGATTAATTTCAACTGGGGCCCGGTTTTCAGGGCACGTGATGCCACCAGAGGACCTTGGGGGAAAGAACCCTGCACCATCCCTGCGGTTTTGAAGAGCATGCACCGAGCCTGAGAGCCACCGTCACCACCAGAGACAGTGAGCTGTCACAGAGATATAGCGGCCTTCTCCGTGCTTACTAGTCCATGTGTCGGTGGTCAGATGGACTTTGCCGTACACTGGTGCAGACAACGTGATTGAAATTTTAGATGACACGTGGCTGGCCAGGGCAGGGCCGTCTTAACAGCACTATGGGCCCCTGGGCAGAGAGGTGTACTGGGGCCCCCCCCCCCTCCCCTCCCACTCTTCCAAAAAAAATAAATACTCAAAGAAACAAATATAAACATTACCAGCTCTGTTCATCATTACATGACAGAGACCACAGCACTGATTGAATATAGTAGCAAAATAACCCCTGACACCAGGGACTCACCTTAGACGTCCTATCTGATCAGTCGTTCTCTGAATCGTTCTTTTTCCCTTTTCCTTTCCGCCATAACCACTTCTACCTGCCGCCACTCGTCCCTGCAGAATGAAACGCAAAAAAATCTAAGTATCGTCACTTTATCAGCACTTCACGACCTATTCCTAACTCTGTTATAGGAGCCCCACATCTAGTAAGTAGGTAGTAATGCTGCCCACCATTAAGTAGCTAGGTTTACAGGCTCACTGTAGGTAGATATGCTGTCACCTGTAGGTAGGTTTATAGCCTCCCTGTAGATTGTAGGCCCCCTGTAATCTCTCCCCCATAGAGTGTAGGCCCCTCCTGTATTATCCCCATATAGATAGGGCCAGTAATTAAGGCAGGCAGGGCCAGTAATTAGGGCAGGCAGGGCCAGTATATAGCCAGGCAGGGCCAGTATTTAGGGCAGGCAGGGCCAGTAATTAGGGCAGGCAGGGCCAGTATATAGCTAGGCAGGGCCAGTAATTAGGGCAGGCAGGGCCAGTAATTAGGGCAGGCAGGGCCAGTATATAGCCAGGCAGGACCGGTATATAGCTAGGCAGGACCGGTATATAGGCAGGCAGGGCAGTATATTGGTAGGCAGGGCAGTATATTGGTGGGCAGGGCAGTATATAGCCAGGTAGGGCAGTAAATTGGTAGACAGGGCAGTATATAGCCAGGCAGGGAATTAAATAGCCAGGTAGGGCAGTATATAGCCAGGTATGGCAGTATATTGGTAGGCAGGTCAGTATATAGCCAGACAGGGCAGTATATAGCAAGACAGGACAATATATTGGTAGGCAGGACAGTGTATAGCCAGGCAGGGCAGTATATTGGTAGGCAGGGCAGTGTATAGCCAGGCAGGGCAGTATATTGGTAGGCAGGGCAGTGTATAGCCAGGCAGGGCAGTGTATAGCCAGGCAGGGCAGTATATTGGTAGGCAGGGCAGTATATTGGTAGGCAGGGCAGTGTATAGCCAGGCAGGGCAGTGTATAGCCAGGCAGGGAAGTATATTGGTAGGCAGGGCAGTATATTGGTAGGCAGGGCCAGTAGTTTAAAAAAAAAAAAATGTTACTCACTTGATTTCCCTCCCCTTCTCCTCGTCCGAAGACGGTGGCCTCTCACAGCAAAGTGCGGGGCCGCGGAGCAGTCGCGCGATGTTGTAAACACATCGCGCGCCAACCCCCCGGCCACCAGGGGGTGGACAGACAAGATCAGAAGATCCCAGCTATTCTGCCTTTTGCAGGCGGCGGCCGTGATGGTTGCATGGCTGGGTCTGTGACCCGGCCATGCAGCCATGTGATGAGTGGGGACCTGCACCACAGACCTGTGCCGGTCCTTGGGGCCCGCCAGGGGGAAACCCCAGCCTCCCACGGCGACGCTCCGAGCCAGCGCTGTGGCCCGAATCCCGGCTGCCCCCGGGCAGAGCCTGGCTGTCGCTCCACTGGACAGGGTAGGCGGCTGCCTGGGAGGGCCTCCTGAAATCGTGGGGCACCTGGGCAATGGCCTACCTAGCCCAATGGAAGAGACGGCCCTGGGCCAGGGCAGGGACAGCTTTTCTGGCAAAGAAATGCCTGCTCGGCATCTGGTATTGGGGGGCAGGCAAAGGCCATGACGTGGCAGAACCCATCTGTGTCCACCAGACGGAAAGGCAACATTTCCAAGGCCAAAAGCCTGGCAATGCCGACATTCAGGCTTTTGGTTTTGGGATAGTTTGGGTTGAAGTGTTTCTTCTGCTCCCAAACCTGGTAGACAGAAGGCTGGCTGCTAGACTGGCCGCTGTACGGCATGCAGGTCGTCAAACTGGTGGAAGGAGAATGGGTAGGATGGGTCTCTGGTGGTGCTGGTGGTACTCGGGCGGCAGTGGAGGCTGAAGCGGAGGCTAATCCCTGATCATGACTCTAAGAGACATGGGCAGCTGAGGGACGCTTGGTGGTGGCGGAGGGAGGGGGGAGGCGAAAAAAGAGGGTGTGACAGTGGTTGGAAGCCCGGGCGTCGGTTGGCCTTTTTTGGCCAAGTTTTTGCCCCCCATTTCAACTCATGCATTCGCTGCATGTGAACTAGACATGTTGGTGGTGGTTAAACACCAAGATCATGCCTCTACTTATGCGTTTACGGCAAAGGCGGCATTTTGACATCGCTGGGTGAATCAGATGCTTGCTCAAAGAAGGCCCAGGCTTGAGAGGTCCTGGACCTTTTTGACGGCAATAAGCGAGGAGTGGGGTTTCCGCTGACCGTGGCTGGCGGAATCATATCAGCGGACTTCTGTGACCGCCCTCTCCCTTTTTGAGGCGGGACCCGTATTAACACTACCTCATCGTCTTCCTCCTCGTCCAGTGATGAAGCGCTCGCAAGCAAATTCTGCGGGAAAAGACAACGTTGGATCCGCAATTCGTCAATCATCATCAACACAGGTGACTTCGTCGTCCTGACATTCTGCATCCAGGAGCTGCGGGCTACAAGCAAGAGGCATGCAAGGCTTTGGGCCAAACCGACCGGGATTTTTGCTGATTGACCGGCTTCCTTTTCCTCCTGATGGCATGAGTAACTGGGCGTCAGAGCAGACAAAATCATCCTCTTTGGCCTCTTGATCTTTGGAAATGCCTTTTGAACCCAACCGCATTTTGTCATCAAAGAGGTTTTCCCAGAAAATGGATTATCCACAGTTGGTGGGTACGAGTTGACCATTTGGGCTGCCTTTCGCTGCATTTTTTGGACGAGTGACGATGATGATGACGACATTTGTGGCCATGACTGGGAGGACGAGGAGGTAAGATTGCTGATGCAGGGTTGCATTAACCACTGAAAGAAAGATTGGCGACGCTGTTTGTTACTGAGATTCACAGGGCCTGACCCAGCGATGACGGGGCCTGACGGTCCTGCAACCGACGATCCGCTGGCTTGCGTGTTGTCGCCAGCACTGGAAGGAGCCCTTCTCTCGTATCTCTACCCCATGTCCTACACCCCTCTTTGCTCGCTTCCACCTGCATTTCGCTCCATGTTCAGAAAGGGATAACAATTTAAGAAGGTATGTAAGATTTTTTTGACAGTCCTTATTGAAAAATGGCAAATCACAGTATTCTTAATCCCTCTAATTTCTTAAAGCCAACTAGGATTAGAAACTGAATTGTTTCTAGCAATACCCTGTGAAATGCTGTCTGGTGGAAGAACCGTAAGACAAAATCACAGTGTTCTTACTTCAGTCCAGGGATTTCAAACTGCCCAGTAGGACTAGGAATTGATAGTTTTCAACAAAAATCATACAAGTGCGCTATCTGCGCCAAGCTGAGATTCAACGAGCGCAATAAAATATTCAGAAGTTACACGGTTGAGAATTGGTTTTTTGCAGCAATGACAAAAAGAGAACAGTTGCTAGAAAATTTTTTCTATCACAATTGTCGTACAAACGTGGCTATTTGAAAAAAAACTAGGGCCGCACCACGTGCAATACAGCAATTTAAAAGTTATACGGATAACAAACGGTGGTTTTTGCACCAATGAAATACACAAACAGTAACTACGAAATTTCTGTATCCAAATTAAGTTCAAGGTGGCTATTTGAAAAAAACTGGGGGGAACCAAAGTGCAATACAGCTACTTAATGTGTTAACGGATTTAAAAAAAGGTGGTTTTTGCACCAATGAAAAACAACAGCAGTTGCCACAAAATTTCTGTATTCAAATTTAAGTACAAGGTGGCTCTTTAAAAAAAACTGGGCCGCACCAAAGTGAAATACAACTATTTAAAAGTTATATGGATAACAAACGATATTTTTTTGCACCAATTAAATACACCTGCAATTACTAGAAAATTTCTGTATCGTAATATAAAATACAAGATGGGTCTTTGAACAAAAATAGCGTTTCCAAAGTGAAAAAACACCCAATTAAATTGTGTACGGATAATAAAGGTGGGTTTTGCACCAATGAAATACAACAGCAGTTACTATAAAATATCTGTATCCTAATGTATGTACAAGGTGAGTCTTTGAACAAAAATGGCCTGCACCAAAGTGAAAAATACGTAATTAAGTTGTATACGGATAATAAAAGGAAGTTTTTGCACCTATGAAATACACCTGCAAATATTAGCAAATTTCTGTATAGTAATATAAGTACAAGGTGGGTCTTTTAGCAAAAATGGCCTCCGCCAAAGTGAAAAACACCCTAATTAGATTATGTACGGATAATAAAGGGGGTTTTTTTCACCTATGAAATACACCTGCAATTCTAGCAAATTTCTGTATTCATAATATAAAACAAGGTGGGTCTTTGAACAAAAATGGCCTGCGCCAAAGTGAAAAAACCTAATTAATTATGTACGGATAATAAAAAAGGGGGTTTTGACCTATGAAATTCACCTGCAATTACTAGCGAATTTCTGTATCGTAATATAAGTACAAGATGGGTCTTTGAACAATAATAGCCTGCGCCAAAGTGAAAAACACCTAATTAAATTGTGTACGGACAATAAAAGGTGGGTTTTGCACCAATGAAATACAACAGCAGTTACTAAAAGATTTCTGTAATCTAATGTATGTACAAGGTGGGTCTTTGAACAAAGTGGTCTCTGGTCTCTGCGCCAAAGTGAAAAACACGTAATTAAATTGTGTGCGGATAATAAAAAAGGGGGTTTTTGCACCTATTTAAATACACCCGCAATTACTAGCAAATTTCTGTATCGTAATATAAGTACAAGGTACATCTTTGAACAAAAATGGCCTGCGCCAAAGTGAAAAACACCTAAATAGATTATGTACATATAATAAAAGGTTTTTTTTTGCACCTATGAAATACACCTGCAATTACTAGCAAATTTCTGTATAGTAATATAAGTACAAGGTGGGTCTTTGAAAAAAACTGGGCTGCACAAAAGTGAAAAAAAAACCTAATTAAATCGTGTACGGATAATAAAAGGTGGTTTTTGCACCTATGAAATACACCTGCAGTTACTAAAAAGTTCTGTATCCTAATGTAAGTACAAGATGGGTCTTTGAACAAAACTGGGCTGCACAAAATACAAGGGACTATTTCACCAGAAACTGGCCAAAAACTGGTAAAAAAAAAAAAGCCATTTCAATAAAGGTTAAAAGCAGTCTGGGCTGCACAATATACACTCTCCTTTTTAAAGCCTGCCTGTCTGTCTGTGTTCTGTGTTCGATCGAAAATTTCTGATCAACCTAAAAACCGTGCCGATTTCAACTTTGTCGATTAAAATCGCTCATCCCTACCTAAGACAACTCTCCTTAGCTTCCTTTGGTCCATGTTCAGAGTGGTACACACCATGTTACTGAAACAGCATCGTGTTTACTATACAACCTAGAAATAGAAAGATTACATGTTAGATGGCACCGCTGATGCTAATTATAGGACCTTTAGTCCTAATTCCCTATAGTTCAATTATTTTCAATCTTTTCTAGGGGTACCATCATTACTGTCTTGGTCAGTTTTATTCGTTTTTTTTTTTTTTTCAGTTGAACCACAATTCAAATTCAATGTCTGATATTCATTAAAAATTATTTAGAAAAAATTCTGCACCATCTTCTTAAACCATTACCACCACAATCAGTTTTGATCTAAATGATATAGCCCATTTTTTTTTTTAAATCTGACATGTGTCACTTTATGTGAGAATAACTTTGTGATACCTTTACCTATCCATGTGATACAGAAACTATTTTCTTGTCACACATTGTGCTTTAAAGGGGTTTTGCCACAAATTAAAATTGACATGGGAAGTTTGAAAATGAAATAATAAACATTTTCATCATTATTAAAAATTCTGCACCGTTTTTGTTTTAGCTGCTCTTTTAGTGATCCATTGTTTACAGCTCATCTCCAGAGCATATGACCAGGGCTGTGAGTTCCTCAGTCCTGGTCAGACCTACTCAGACATCACCTCTTTTCTCAGGTAGCTACTGAGTGTTCAAATCCTGGGTGCTATTATTCTACTCCTGTTCTTTGGACTAGTTAGTAATAAGTCAAACATTGCAAATAAAAAAAAATAAACCTCAATGAGGTATGTACATTGATAAAGAGGTTAAGGTCTTGCAGGGATTTAGAACCAAAGACCCTTGTGCTGTAAAGCAAAAATGTTACCTCTGAGCTACAGTAAGATTTAAAAAAATTTTATACAAAAAAAGCCCTTTCTTTTACTAGGAGAGAAAAAAGGGCCTGGTGATTCATCCCTGGGTACATGAAATCAATTCCCAATTCCACCCCCCCAAAACACCAGAGCTGAAGAGTGGAGCGGGAGGTAAAAATAAGATCGGCAAAACCTCTTTATTTTAGTAAGAATTTTTGACCCCATAAAACCTTTTTTATTTGTGAAAAAATCAAAATAACTGAAGATTTTAAAAAAATTTTTCCATTTTCAAAGTTCAAAAATTTCTGCATGAAAGACGATAGTTAAAACCCCAAAAAATTTGGGTTTAAAACTACATCTACATAAGTATACTGTATTTGTATAATTTTTTAGGGCCCAAATCCAGTTTCTAAATTGGTTTTGGGGGGGGCCCTGTATTTTAAATAGCCCCATAAATAACCACTAAAAAACTACCCCTTAAAGCATTCAAAACAGCTAGGGCATTGCTAGGCAGTTTTAACAAGCCCCGGATAAAACTGCCTGTGTCTCTTCAGCTGTATGCGCTCCTCGGAAAAATACGTTGGGGGCTTCCACAGAGCAGAGAGCAAGAGCTCCCTGCTCCGTGAAGCACTCCGGTGAGCCCAACAACCTCGCCCCTCCGGAATACCGGGCAATGGCGGAGTATGCCCACCTGCCTGTGCCGGGAAGTAGACAGAGATGGAGCGGGGGAAGGTGACAACTGGAATTTCTTTATTTTATATACTGAAAGCCTTTTTCCTGCCGTATACACTGGGACCATAAATTTTAAATATATATAAATGGGGGCGTTATCAAATTTAAAATTTTAAAGGGGGGCCATATTTTCTTTTAAAATATATAAAGGGGCCAATTATCTATTTTATCCTGGGGACTATTATCAAAATAATTGTCACAGAGCGCCCCTAGGCATCCAGGGTTTTCTGCCACTAGGGGGCGTACGACCCGAGAGCCGGTCTTGGGGGGGAAACCAGGTATTGTCAGTAGCAACATTGGGGGTCGACCCTTTTACCCATGGCAAATGCCAGCCATTAAGGGCTGGCTTTCCCGGAACAACTGCAGGGGGGGGGGTTTTCCCTACGTTCCAGGTCTTTGGGTTCCACCCGGGTATTGGGTGCATCTGGAGCACCTTTTTAAAGGCCTCCTACAACAGGGATGGGGGGGCGTGGCCCTCTCCCTGCAGAGTGGACAGCGGGACTGTAAAGGTTGGCCCCCAAAGGGGGTTTAAAGAGAAGCTAAACCAGGAGATCGGGAAAACGGGTGTGTGGTGCATTGGGGGTGGGCCTTGCCCCACCGTTGAGAGGGACTCATATGTTTTTTAGTGCTAGAGGCCTAAAGGATTTTGGTTTTGTTCGGTTTTGTTGCTGAATTACTGTAAACCGTCCGAAAATAAAACGGGGGGGGCGAGTTTAAGAAAGAATCCGTTGTCGGGTGCCATCCTTTTCCCCCCAAGCGGCAAACCTGATAAAAAAAAACCCTCAGGCGGCCGGGAGGGCGTTACGACAAAGAAAAGTCTCCAATGGGGAGGATCCCGGGGGGCATAATTGGCCAACCAAAGGGGTAAAGTTTAGCACAAAGGGGATTTTTAAAGGGCCAAGGCCTAATTGTGAAAAACTTAAAGAGACTGTTACCCTGGGGTTCATTTTTATTTTTTTTTGCCATGGGGGAACGCCGTCAGTTGGTGGGGAGACCCCCAAACGCGGACATGGCAAACTGGGGCACAACTTTGACCCCCCTCAAGAAAATTAGAAAACCCCGGGCAATTTTGAGGGGACCAGAAGAGACCCCTTTTAAGGCTTCGGCCGGGGGGTTTGGGAAAGGAGGCGGGGTCACAGATGATGTCTGCGAGGAGGACTTGAGGCCCCCCTTTGCAGCTTTTGAGAAAGTAGCGATCAGCGAGAAGCTACCCCAAGCTGGGCTGATGTCCGGCCCCCCTATCTGACCGGAAACCCCAAGGTGTCGCAAAAACCCCCGGGACACTAAAGCACCAAAACTAAAAGCCAGATTTCTGGATGAAGGGGGTTTTAAACAAACGTTTCTTACAAAAGGGAGCAGAAGTAACCAGGGGGATGTCTGTTGCCGAGGGCAACCAACCGAAAACATGAGGGGATTCCCTTGGGGCCAGGAAGCCCTTTTTTCCAGGAAAACGTTTTGTCCGCTCTGGAAGGCCGGGCAGGGGACCGGCTTTTGCCTTGCCACGGGGAACCCCAATTTTATTCAGAGGGGCCGCTGCCACCGGCCCCCCAAAGGGGGCCATGTTGGAGGTGCCATGGAGCAAAAAATGTCCCGACTGCCCCTGAGGAGGCCGGAGAGGGTTGCAGCCCCCAAACCCCCGGAGTCAAGGTTTTGAACCCCACCCAGGCGGATGAAAAAGTCACAGGAGGGTTTCCCGCGAGATCAACCTGGAAAGACTTTCCCTTTTTTTAACACAGGTTTAGGACTGTCTATCAAGCCAGGATGTTGGGTCACCAGGGTGGGCAAAATGGAGGCACCGACACACTGCCAGGCCTTTGGGGGGTGGACTCTGAAAAAATGGACTTTTGAAGTCATGGACTCCGTAGTTACCTGCTGTGTTGTGGAGGGGTGGACAATTCCCAAATTTTTTTTTGTGGTTTAAATGCTTGCCTATTGCAAATGCTACTAAGGGATTTAAAAATACATGTGATCCTATACGTAAAGTCACACACCTACAGGGGGGTGTTTCGGTGTTGCAAAAATTTAACCCCAGTTCTGCGGGCCCTTGTGAACAAGTCTAGAGGTGTGGGAGCAGAGGTACTCATGTGCCCCCCAAGGTCATAGGGGAGAGCTTCCCCAATAGACAGGTATGGTGTATGTGATGGACCCGCCAAAAAGTAAATGGCTACCAGTGACCCCGCGCACTGTATGTATGTGAATAAAATGCGTTTTGCAAGTTGCAGGTGCGCCCATAAAGGGTTGTGGCTGGAAAAAAACTCTTGTTGGGAGGTGTGGTATGTCTGGGATTGCGCAATCCTAAAAATTGTGCTGTTTTCATTCCTGCGGATAAAGTGGCCCCTAGCAACAGGGGACTCTGTGGGGTGAAAAGGGATTGAGTTGCCTGGTGTGAACACGGGGGCCCATGCATTCCCGGAAGGGGGGGGGCAAAAATTTTGGTTTTTGAGAGCCCCTACCATGTATGAGGGAAAAAGTGTAATTTACTGGTTTTTTTCCATTGGAAACAAACACATGAAAGGTCTCATTTCGTGTGGGATTGGACACGGGAATTTTCATGCTTTATGTTTGTAAAGCGATTATCAGATGGGAAATTTATGAAAAAAAATTTGCATGAAAAAAGTGTGCCAAGGCAAAATTGTGTGCAGCCCCGAGCGGGGGATTCGAAATGGGATCGTGAAGAAATCCAGATTTGACCTCAGGGAAGAAGAGAATTCTGCTGGGGCTAGTGCGCTGATGCATGTGCCCCAAGGATTGCTGTTTTTTAGTAGTTCTACGCAGTAGTCACAAGGACTGTAGCAATGGTAGTTGTGCAAAAAGGGAGCAAATACAGCCCGCAAAAAGGGTTTTCTCAAGGCAGTGAGGGCAGGCAGTTTGTTTGAACCCCAGAGGGAGGAAATCCCCATAACAAAGCTGAGGTAAACAAACAAGGGTTTCCCCATTGGGAGAGGTTACACAGTGCCCAGGATTAAAAACCGTATACTGAGAGTTTTTTCCCCTGCGATTTTACAGGAAATTGAAAGAAACATCCCCCGTTCGAAAAGGGTCCCCTGCTAAAAAAGCAATGGAGGTGGACGGGGAATGTGACACCAACATTTAAAGAAGGGGCCCCGGCAGTAAAAATCTGAACGCAGTTTAAAGGAGAGGTGCTTTGTCTGCCCATCCCGAATGGGTAAAACCCACTAATTTTATGAGGTTAAAGACATTTTGCTATATACTCTCGCTTGGGGAAAATAAACTTTCTGAGATGGGAATATTTTGAATCTTTTGCTAGCGGGTACCCCCTACTCTCCAGGTGATGGGAAAGTGAGCTGCTAGAATAAAAGGGAGTGGGGGCTAACCCAGTGAGATACAAGGGAAAGAAGGATTTTCAGACAAATGAAGTGTCGGGAATATCGGGCAAAATTCCCACGGTTGTCAGTAGTAACTCCAATGTTAAGCGCACGGGTGCAGATGGTAACATATTGGGTTCAGAGCGGCAAAGGGGTTTTGCCTCTGGTAGTGATTGGGGAAAAATGTCGTTTGCCCCATACGTGTAAAGGGGGGAAATCCCACTCTATGTGGGGGTTTGCAGACCCCAAAAATGGGGGCAGTGAAAAAAATTGTATGGAAAGGTCCCCAAAAAATAGGTCCGCCCTGAAGGTAGGGGTCACAGGAATGTGGGAGGGTCCCTGTGGGGGTTTTGACCCCCGGAGGAAAGGTTTGCAAGTGAAAAGATCTGCGGCCTTTATCAAAAGGGAAAAAATATTCCAGAGCGACCAAGGCGTCGCGGTTTTGGCCCCCTAGGTGGCTACGTGGCAAAGAGAGCCCGGTCTTGGTGGGGGGAAACAGGTAATTGCGTAACAACTTTTTGGTGGCCCTTATACTAGCATGGGAAAAGCTACCCAAAGGGGGGCCTCCCGGGAAAAACGCAGATGGGGGGGGTTTGTTCCCCCGTTCCAAGGTCTTTGGTTCCCGTCCAGGTTTTGGGGGCATCTGGGGGCCCTTTAAAGCCCTACCGGGGAAACGGGGGGCTGGTTTAACCTGCAGATGGTCAGAGGGGCTGGCAAGGGCCGGCCCCCCAAGGGTTTAAAAAAGCTAGAAAACCCTTTAGAAATGAAAAGTATGTGTGTGGGCTTTGGCTTGGTCCCGACCACCGTTAGGAGGGGCGCATATTTTTAGTTGGGGGCTAGGGGCCTAAGGATTTTGGTTTTTTCTGGTTTGTTGTAAAATTACGTAAACCTGTGCCAAAATTTAAAAAAGGCCCCGATTTTTAAAGTAAGATCTTTGTGGAGTGCCATCCTTTTGCCCCAAGCGGTGATCTGAGTAAAAGCCCCCCACGGGGGCCAGGAGGGGTCATGACGGAAGAAGTCATCACTTTTATATTTATTTATTTTAATTATATATATATTTATATATATTTATATATTATATTATTTTATATATTTTTTTATATATTATATTTTTTTTATATACATATATATATATTTTTATAAGTTGTGTGTATATATTTTTTATTATTGTTTATATTATTTAATATATTTATTATTTTATTATATATTATATATATTTATATTTATATATATTATTTATTATATATTATAATCTATATAAACGGGGGCTTATTTCTTTCAAAAAATATATATGGGGGCCATGTTACCTTTTTATATATACGTTTTGGGGGGCCCCTTTATCTAATTATATATGTGGTGTGTATAAATATATATATATATTTATTTATTTTATATAATATATATACATCACCGGCCACTTTATTAGGTACCCCAGCTAGTAAGGGTTGGACCCCCTTTTGCCTTCAGAATTGCCTCAATTCTTCGTGGATAGATTCCCAAAAGGGTGCTGCAACGATGCTAAATTTGGTCCAAAGGGGGCCCCAAAGTCCCAAGAAAATTTTCCCCCACACCATGACACCACCACCACCGCCTAAAACCGTTGATCAAGGAGGGGGCCCATGTTTTGTTGTTGACGCCAAATTCTGCCCCTCCATCCGATGTGCAGCAAAAAATCGGACTATCTGACCAGGCAACGTTTTTCAATCTTTATGTCCAATTTCGTTGAGGGGGGGGGGAAATTGGAGCCTCATTTTTCCTGTTCTTAGGAAAGGGTGGCCCGGGTTTGTGGTTTTGTGTGTAGCCCATCTGCCTAAAATTTTCGCCGTATGTGCTTAGAGATTCTTCTCCCTCCCTTGGTTGTAAGGGGGGGCTATTTGGTCCTGTTGCTTTTATACTCGAACAGTCTCCCCATTCTCCTTTGACCTCGGGCATCAACAAGGCCCCCCGCCCAAAAGGATGCCGCTCACTGGATGTTTTCCTTTTTCGGCCCATTCTCTGTAAACCCTTTGAGATGGTTGTGCGTGAAAACCCCAGGGATAAGCGTTTTGAAATATCGACCCCCCTTTGGCAAAACAAAAACCATGCCCGTTAAAAGGCACTCAAATCCCTTTTTCCCCCATAGATGCTGGTTTAAATGAGGAGATTGTCTTGACCATTCTAATGTAAAGCATGAGTTGCTGCCAGTTTTGGTTGATTAAAAAATTAAGTATTAACGACTTTGGGACAGGTGTACCAAATTTTAAATTGGGGGGTGAGTGTATATATTATTTTATATATAAAATTTTTTTTTTTAAATTTATTTTTTATATATATATTTTTTAAAAATAAGGGCCATTTTTCCCGCCTGCTTTTTGGGGCCCTGTAAAGGAAACTTTCCGCCCTTTATAATAGAAGAGCAGGCTGGGGGGGGTGTGGCATCACGGGCTTTCCTGTTTAAATCCCATTAGGAAGGGAGTTATATAAACCCCCAGTGGTAGGTATATAGGTGCGGGAAAAAAAGTGGGGTTTTAAAAAATATTTGTGTGGTAAATTCTGCGAGAAAGTCTGGTCAGGAGAAGTCTCATGGCAGATGGGGGAGGGAAAAGAGAAGGGAAGTGAAGGAGTCTGTCAGAAAAGCGTCCCCTGTAAGTCACAAAATGTAACTGCAGGTAATCACTTTATTTCTGCAGAGAGCCATACAACTGTATCTACCACTAATGGTCACTGTTGCCTTTAAATTAAGTTTCAGAGTGTTACAAGATAGTCACATGGGTGGTTGTGTTTGGTGGGGTCTTGCAGTATTATTTGATCCTTAATTAGTAATAGTTTTGGATCTTGGCTTTGTAGGTTTTTTTTTTTTTTTTTTTTTTTTAGTAACTGATTCGTTTAGTATATTTGCTCCATGTATAGGTGTATTTTTGGTGACTTTTATTTAAAGGGGTTTTAAAAATTGTCATACGTGGTGAGGCTTTTATTTTCTAGTGGATAACAGAAAGAAAGTCCCCTTTTTGCTTGTTAAGTTTCTTTTAGCAAGCCAGCCCCGAGCAGTGAGTGGTCCTCTACAAGTCCCATTCTAGTCCAGCTAAGACTACAAGGTTTAAATTTTTACTTCAGGGGAACTCAACATAGGGCGACCTTTATTAATTTTTTTGCGGGGAAACCCACCATCAACGCACTTTGCACCTCCCTTAACCCCCCCCCCCCCTTTTTTTCCCAAATATTTTTATCCCCCCACATTTTTTTTGCGCGCAGTGTGTATAAAAAAGGCCTGAATCTATGAATTGTTTCGCGGGGATAGACTTAGGCTTTTTTGCTATTTAAACCATTTGGACAGGTAAACCACTTTTAACAGTGGTCTACCTGTTCCAGCAGTAATGCACCCGGAAGTGCCGTAATGAAGACATAAATGTGTAGCTTCGTACGGTTCTAGTGTGAAAAGCCCCCTCCTCTCCCGATCTCAGGAGCATTACAAAGTGCCTCAGGCACTCTGTAATGCACCTGATATTGGAGTGTGCATGCTTAAAAATAGAGCAAACGGGGCTGCGCTAGTTTTTTGGCTAAAAAGACACCAGACACCAGCCCCGTACATGCATGTAGTTTTCTCTTTAAAGAAATGTATTTTGAGCCACGCCAGAAGCTAACTGGACATCAACGGCTGAGGTCTCCGTGGGACAAACTCTACCGCACGATTCCAAGTATTCCAAGAGCCCCCCTATCTGACAAGCTCTGTCCTTTTTCAAGAAATCTTTACTTTTCTCTCCATGGGATCTGTGGCCAGAAGATTAAGGAAGGAGCTGGTCTCTAGGATGGCATTAGAACACCAGACAGAGGGAGCCAGGTCACTTCATCCATATTTGCAAGATCAACCACAACTAGGAAACTGCCATATAGTTTTATAACCGATGGCTCCACCCATATATCCCAGGTAAACTCTCCTGATGGAGCTGTGCAGTTGTTAACTCTTTAACACCTTGCAGCACCCGCATGACAAAACATTTCTTATACACATAATTAGAGATGGGCGAATTTCTCAAAAATTAGATTCGGTCACTTGCCCAATTTTCGACAAAATTTGTTTCGTTCCCAATTAATTCGGCACGAAAATTTCGTTAAAAAGGCTATTTCCAGGTACACAGCGCCGCAGGGTGCTGTGAACGTTTTGCCATGTTAATATGCAGAGGGAGTTGGTTGGTCTTCATACAATGTTGGTTTTGATGACACGACATGACTGCCGCCGCTTTAGAATGCTTCACTTAAAAAATTTCCTGGGGACTTAAGAGGGAAAATGACCCCAAAAAAATCAAGCGGAAAAAGTGCTGTAAAGTAGCCAGCGAAAGCTGGAAAAAACAAGCTGAGGGCTGAGGGGTGGAACATTAGGGGACAGAGGGGTGGGGGTGACGGCGGCAGCCACAGAGCATGAGGTGGGGGGCAGGGGCCCAAAATGCTTTCGGGAGGTGGAAATAACCGAGGAAGCCACAGAGGGGCCCAATGACTGGGGAGCGGAGGTCACGGGGGAAGAAAGTATGGGGTTTAGGCAGTGGCACAATGACATTCTGGAGGTGGCAAAACAGGAGGAAGCCCCCAGAATGGAAAAAACCACGTGTGAAGATCACGGCGGCAGCAGTATGAGATCAGGAAGGGCATTTTTGGCTTTCGGGGGGGCAAAACAGTATTACCCCCACTTTGTGGCACAATCCAGTGTGGAGTCACGGCGGAAAGCAGTTTGGGGGTCCGGCAGGGCCAATGCAATTCTGGAGGGGGAAAAAAAAAAAAAAACAGTATTGGGGCCACAGAGTGGCACAAGGGTTTTTGTTGGAGGTCCGACAGCGGCAGCTGGATCAACCCATTTGGCACAATGATATTTGGGGCGGCAAAAAACAGTATTAGGCCACAGGTGGCACAATGATACAGTGGGGGTGGTCAGGGACGCACCCGATGGAAAAGGAAAGGGGCACAATGCATTTTGGGGGGGGGGGAAAAAACCCAGTATTGGGCCCACGGGATTTGGCCCCAATGATACGTGTGGAGGTACGCAGAGCGAAATGAGATGGGGCAGGGGAAAACAATGACATTCTGGTGGCGGAAAAAATAGTTTGGGCCCAACGAGGGGGCCCCAATCACACGTGTGGGGGTTTTCATGACGCAGAAGGTTTGAGTCGGAAAGTGGCCAAGGGACTTTTTGGGAGGTGGCAAAAAGGGGAAGCCACAGAGTGGCCCCAAATGATTTGAGAGCGGGGGTTTCCGGCAGGGAAGCAGCTTTGAGGTCAGGCAGTGGAACCCCAATGACAATTTGTGGGGGCCCATGGCAGCAGCCACAGCAGCGGGCCATGAGGTCAACGGGGCACAATGACACAGTGGGGGAGGGTCACGGCAACAGCAACAGCAGCAGCAGCATGAGGGTCATAGAGGGGGCAAAATGACAGGTGTTGAGGGGGGGGGGAAAATACCAGTCCCTGGTAAAGATGGGGGTTTGGCCGAGGGGAGAAAACTGTCAGCGATGTGTGGCATCAGGGTTTGGGGGGCGGCATCAAAATGGGTGGCTGGGGAGGTATTTTTAAACCCCGGGAAGGGACCCCAAAAGGGATTGGTGTGGGGGAAATCCGGGGCCGATCCCCCCCTAAATTCATTTTTGACAAAGGGTCAGTCTTTTCACTTTTCCCGGGTGGGACAAGGGGGTTTTCCCCTTTGGGGGTTTAACGATGGCCCCCCCCACACGAACACCTGCTTGATCCCCACACTACGGGCCCCGGGCCCGGACGCTTTCCATGAAACTCAAAAAAAGTTGGGGCCAACCCCTTTTTTGGCTGCCGTAGTCCAGGGGAAATCTTCAAAATGGGGGGCAAAAGTGCTGCCCCAATTTTTGGGCCAAAACCCTGTTGGTTCGGGGATGCTAAAGGGTTTCCTGCGTGCGGCTGCTGGCGCCCTTGCCCCCCTCCTAGGTGGGGTAAAGGGAAAGCTGCTCATCAGTGACTCCAGATTAGGTTATTTATGATGGAGCTGGTACTGTTTTCCACCCCCCCATTCCCCCCCCAGCCGGGGCTGGTAGTACGTGAGGCTGGGGCCCCCCCCCGGGGTTAAAGACCTGTCAGAGGGGGGCGATGCCGACGGGGGCCCAGACCCCAAAACTGTTTAAAGGGGGATTTCCCTTTTGTATTTGATTTTTGTCTTCCCTTTTTCAATAGCGGGAAAAAAAAGGCCCCCTTTTTGGATCCGGTAGCGAGGGGGCCCATAGGGTGGGAGCCAGAAGTCATCCCTCTCCCGGATGGGGGACTATTCGGCTGGGTCATGCCAGGAAAATTGCTTTGTAGGGGGCCCCATCTGACAAGGGGACCCCGGGAGTGGCTCCCTGCCTCCTTTTCCACTGTATATTTCCCACGGTGTTTGGGGGGTTTTCTTCTGCCTGGTCTTCCTCATTTTTCCACCCCCCAGTGCCCCTGCCTCCTCTCTTAAAACCTGGGTAAAAATTCCACTCATTTCACCAGAAATGCTTTGCCCCAAATGCCCTCCTCCTCCCCCTTTCCTTTTCAGTCCCCCCCGGATTTCATGGGGCCCAACGAGATGTAGTCCCCACGTCTCCAGTCCCCCCCCCAAAAGATTTTTCAGCATCTGTTCCGGCATGAAGCAGTGGAAATGATTTTATTCACCCCGTAGCCCGGGGACTGAAAAATTAATCCCCTCCTCGAATGGCCTCAAAAAAGGGAAGGTGTCACGAAAGGCTCCCAAATGGTGCATCCAAATTTTAAAACGGGGGAAAGTACTTCTGTCTGCCGGGAAAACATAAAAAAAATGTTAATGACCTTTCTCTGTTCTTTCCAGTGGCCCAAACATGTGAAAGGCTGGAACCCCGCGGATGGAAACATCCCCATATCAGGGGTGGGGTTTGGGGGGGGCCCGTTTGCGTTTGCAACTCGAGGGGGGTTTGTTCCTGGCTTATTTTTACGAATGGTTTAATGTGAATGCACAGTTTCCGGGGCCATTTTCAGAATTTTCCCTGAAAAACCGGGGAAGACTTAGGAACCTTTTCACAACCAGATTGCACAGGGGCCCCTGAAAGGGGGCATGGCCACCCCTCCTGGGTTTTTGCGGGCGCGGACACCATGTTCCCCCCCTTTGCCCGCACCATGGTTCCGTTTGCATTTTGGTGCGGAGAAAGCCAACTTTGATTTTTTGGGCTGCATGAACGGGGGAGCGTTCCCCCCCTGTGTGACTTCGTTCCCCGGGGAAAGCCAGGTGTAAAAACTCGTGACACCGTTTGTCCCACACATTGGGGTATGAGGGGCCCGGTACTTGTGGGGCTGGATGGTGGTTTGGTGGTGGGGGGGGAGGAGGGGGGAAAATTGGGCGGGAGCAGCAGTTTTGAAACGTGGAGGGGGGGAAAGCGGCGCCCTCCTGCCCAAGTTGTTGGTGTCCCGGGGCCCTGGGAAGCACATTACCCGGGGGCCGTAAAGGGGACATTTTTACGGCCCCTGACCGTAGTTACAGCCCCAGCGTCCGCGCTCCCCTTTGCCCCTTTTAGGAACCAACCAAAAGGGTCATGGATGACCCACTTGGGTTTCCCTTATTTTGAATGGGTGGGAAAACCCCTTTTTTGGGAAAAAAAAATTACGGTTTGGGAAAATTTTCCCATCCGGCTCGGCAAAAACCCCAATTGTTTTTCTGAAGGGTTTTCAGATTTCCCCCCTTTTGGGAAAAAGGGAGGACTGCTGAACCAAAAAATTGGACAGGACCCGGGGTTCGGTTCTCCCATTTGGATGGTTGGACCCCATCTGTTTTTCTCTTTGCAATCCCCTTTTCTAAAGACTGCTGGCGCCATAGTAGCGAGGAGTTGGAGCTCTGGCCCGGGAAAGTTGATGTCAAAGAAAAAAAAGCTCCATTTGCAGAGGTGGGGGGAAGCCTTGGGCTGGCTGCAATGGCTTCTTCCCAACTGGGCGTGCTGCTGCTGTTGTTTGCGGGGGCCAGGTTTGGACCCCCAAATCTGAGCCACTTTTTCTCCCAACCCACCGGATGTGACGTCCATGTGTTGACGCGGGGCCCGGGTGGTGCCATAGTTGGGCCCCCCGGGCCCCCTTGCTTCATTTCTGCCCAAGATTCAAAAATTTACCCATATTCGGCCCCTTGGGGGTTTTTGGTTTTTAGAAAAGAACTCCCCAACCGCCGGGAAAGGTATCGGATTTTACCCCCAAACGCCCCAAAAATGAGTGCCCTTACGGCCGCCGCTGCCTCGTAAACCCCCTGTGCGGGCTACTTTTTTGGGGGCCCTGCAAAACGGGGTTTTTTTACCCCGGGGGCCGCTTGGCTCCGGGACCTCAAACTGCTGCTATCCTGTGACTCACGGCCACACGCCCCAATTTTGGGCTGCGCCGCTCCCTGACGCGCAAGGGGACGCCCTCTTCTCCCGACGTTTATGAAGCCCTTTGGGCCTCCCCGGGTCCCAAGTGCGGTCGGCTACCTTCATATATTTTTGTGTTTTCGTCCCTGCTGTCCTCATCACCCGGGCTTGGTATGCCCAAGCTACCTCCAACATGAACCCCTTTCCCCTCTCCACATCTTTCTTTGCCGCCTAGCAAGGAAGCAGGCGATATTTGGGCCCCCTTTTTTGGCCAAGTAGCTGCTGATTTCCCTCCTCAAATTGTTCATCCTCGTTATTTGGGGGGCGCTGAGCCCCGACCAAATAGTGATCTTGGCTGAGGGGGGAAACCGGGGTGGGACAGAGGCGGGTTTTTGGGGGAAAAGGGGAGGGCCGCTGAAACCCCCTCCCGGGCCCCTGCCAAAAATAATGGTTGTGTCTGAGGTTCCCCCCGGGGCTCTTGGGTGGGGTTGTTTTGTTTTCATTTGGGAGGAAAGGGGGATGAAATAGTCAAAAAAAAACCAAAAAACCCTTGGGTTGCCCGAACAAAAACAGGCCGCCCAGATGACAGCGGCAGTTGTTTGGCCCTCCCACCCATGACCCATGCTGCGAGTCCCCTTTCTGTCTGCGACCTGGGGCCCGGGTTTCCAGGAATGTTTGTGCCACTGCCCTCGCAGGTTGCGGAGCCTGCCCCCTTCTTTTTGGGAATTGTTTGTTCTAAAATGTAAGACACTGTTTGATGTTTGATATCTGTATATGATAAATATCACCCTTTTTTTTGATTTCCAAAGAAACAGAAACAAGTTTGGGGAAACCCCCAGGGGATATAAATTGGAAAACCCAAATGGCCGGAAAAAATTTAAACTTGTATGTGTCATTTAAAAACACGGGTGTGTTTTTCCCCCAATAAAAATTTCCCCAAAAAAACAGGAAATTTAAACCTTGGGGCATAAATTTAGGCTACGGGGAAAAATGTATATATTTTGGCTTTAAAAAAAGAGGGTTTTTATTTTTTCAGCACCCCAGTAAAACAAGGGTTAAAAAAACCCCCTGGATTTTAAATTTTGCGCCAAAGAATTGACCCCCACAAATAGTAGCTTTTTTAGCGGGGTTAAAAATTGCGTGTTTTCTACGCCCCACAACAAGGTTTACAGTTGAAATTTAAACCCTTTTGGGTTTGGGGAAATTTTGGCAAAGGGAAAAAATTTTTTAAAATATTTTGGCGTTTAAAAAAAAGACGGTTTCTTGGGGTCGAAACCCAGAAAAACAACGTTAAAGGGGTTGTTCGCTAAAAAGTTTGGGTTTTTTTTTTTAAAGATTTTTAAAAAAAAAGGGCAGCTTTGAAATATATGTTAAATTACAAAATGTTCTACTGATTTTTTTGAGCTAGCATTTTAAATTTATTACTACTCGGGCTTCTAAAAACCCTCTAAAAGTAGCCGCCCTTGGTTGATCCTATTTTACGGGCTGTAAAGGTCTGAATGACTCTTTCCCCTTTTGGGAAGGGGACAGGTCGGGAGAGACCCCCTCCCGCACAAAATTGCTTCTGTGGGTGGAGGGGGAGGAGGAGGGGGGGGGGGAAGGGGGACTCTGGGGGTCTGTGTCCGGCTGCCCTGGTTTTAACCCTTGTGTGCCCCCTGTTTTCCTCCTGCTCTCTCCCACTTTTTGATGTGACAGCTTTGACCCTGTCTGTTACTAAAATAAATGATTGTTTTGGGAACTGTGCTTTTCTAATATATAAAATCGGTTTGGGGTTTTCTTTTTTGCCCCGGGTTTTGGGAACACATTGGTATAAAAATCCCTTGTTGTTGCGGGGAAAAAGGGGTGGAGATTTAAAAAGGCTAAGCGGGGATATAGGAACAAAGAACCCCTTTCTGCTCTATTAGCCCCACGCTTCATATTCCTCTTTTACACTCCTAAAATAAGCCCTCTCCGGGCAACGGGCCCCTAGGCAGGCCACCCCGGGTAAACTCTGGAGAAACCCCCCCTCCCCCCCCTGAAATAGAAGTTAGGGTAGCGGGCCTGTGTGCTTTTGGGGGGGGGGGAGAGGGAGCAAAAACAGCAGACCAAGAAGCACCCCCCTCATTTAAACTTCCCGGGGGGAACTGCCCAGGCTAAAAAGCTCATAATGGGGAAAAACCCCTTTTAAATTTTAACCCCTGGATGTAAATTGCGCCAAAGAATTGAGCCGCCAAATGTGCTTTGTAGGTTTTAAAATTGGTGTTTTCAAACCACAAAAAGAGATACAGTTGTAATTAACCTTTGCTTGGAATTAGGTACAGGAAAAATTTTATTTTTGGGTTGAAAAAGCGGTTCTTGGGGGTCGACCCAGCAAAAAAACGTTTAAATTTAAAACCCCCGGATGTAAATTGCGAAAAAGAATTGACCCGCACAAACTAGTAGTTTTGTGGGTTACAATTGCGGTTTTTTACGCCACACAACAAGAGATACGTTGTAATTAACCTTTGTTGTGAATTAGGTACAGGAAAATTTAAATTTTTTGGCGTTGAAAAGGGGGTTTTTGGGGGCCGCACCAGCAAAACAACGTTAAATTAAACCCCCGGATGAAAATTTGCGCCAAAAAATTTGAGCCGCACAAATGTGCTTTGTAGGTTTTACAATTCGTGTTTTCTACGCCAACCAAAAAAAGATACAGTTGTAATAACTTTGCTTGTAAATTCGGCTACAGGAAAAAATTTATATATTTTGGCTTTGAAAAAAGGGTTTTTTGGGGGTCGCCACCGCAAAACAAGCTTAATTTAAACCCCCTGGAGGTAAATTGCGGCAAAGAATTGGCCCGCAAAATAGTAGTTTTGAGCGTGTTACAATTGCGTTTTTTCTCGCCACAAAAAAGGTACATTTGTAATTTAAACCCTTTGCTTTTGAATTAGGTACAGGAAAAATTTATATTTTTTGGCGTTAAAAAAAAGGGTTTTTGGGGTCAGAAAGCAAAAAAAACGTTTAAATTTAAACTCCGGAGAAAATTTGCGCAATAAATTAAAGCACCCAAAAAATGAAGTGGTATTTGTATTGTAAAAACGCTTTTTTCTT
Organism: Phyllomedusa bahiana; assembly: GCA_025379985.1. NCBI lineage: Eukaryota > Metazoa > Chordata > Amphibia > Anura > Hylidae > Phyllomedusa > Phyllomedusa bahiana. The sequence goes on along the minus strand of JAODAL010037065.1, from coordinate 206 downwards.
TAAATGAAACAAAGGACTGGCTTAGACCCCACTTGGATATTGATGTATATGGTGAGTGGACGACATGGATTTAGATCCAATCCCCAAAAAATTGAAATAACATTAAGAGAACATTTTTGGACAAGTGAGCACCCTACAAAAATCGCTTTTAAAATAATCAATTTTCAGTAAGAGCTACGCCGGGCAGCCCCTTTCCTGATGACCCA
>JAODAL010037064.1:0-40874 GCA_025379985.1 Phyllomedusa bahiana | reverse complement strand
AGACGCAGGGGAGACTGCAAGGGACGCAGGGGAGACGAAGGAGACCAGGGAACTGCCCCGGAACACGGGGAGACAACGGGGACCGGGAACTGCACCGGGGATACAGGGGAACTGCACAGGAGATACAGGGGAGGCTGCACAGGAGATACAGGGGAGACTGCACAGGAGATACAGGGGAGACTGCACAGGAGATACAGGGGAGACTGCACAGGAGTTTACAGGGAGACTGCACAGGAGACACGGGGGGAGACTGCCCCGGAGAAACAGGAGAGACTGCACCGGGGACAACAGGGAGACTGCCCCGGGACACGGGGAGACTGCACCGGGGACACAGGGGAACTGCACCGGGGAACAGGGAGACTGCACCGGGGACACGGGGAGACTGCACCGGGGACACAGGGGAGACTGAAACCGGGACACAGGGAGACTGCACAGGAGACACAGGGGAGATGCACAGGGGACACAGGGGAGACTGCACAGGAGATACAGGGGAGACTGCACAGGAGATACAGGGGAGACTGCACAGGAGACACAGGGGAGACTGCACCGGAGACACAGGGGGGACTGCACAGGAGACGCAGGGGAGGCTGCGCAGGAGACGCAGGGGAGGCTGCACAGGAGACGCAGGGGAGACTGCACAGGAGACGCAGGGGAGACTGCACAGGAGACACGGGGGAGACTGCACCGGGAGACACAGGGAGACTGCACCGGGGACACAGGGGAGACTGCACCGGGGATACAGGGGAGACTGCACAGGAGATACGGGGGAGGCTGCACGGGAAAATACAGGGGAGGCTGCACAGGAGTTACAGGGGAGACTGCACAGGAGATACAGGGGAGACTGAAACAGGAGATACAGGGAGACTGCACAGGAGACACAGGGAGACTGCACCGGAAAACCACAGGAGAGACTGCACCGGGGACACAGGGGAGACTGCACCGGGACACAGGGGACTGCACCGGGGAAAACGGGGGAGACTGCAGACACGGGGGAGACTGCAGGGGGACACAGGGGAGACTGCACAGGAGACACAGGGAGACTGCACAGGAGACACAGGGGAGACTGCACAGGAGACACAGGGGAGACTGCACCGGAGACACGGGGGAGACTGCACCGGAGACACGGGGGAGACTGCACAGGAGACACAGGGGAGACTGCACAGGAGATACAGGGGAGACTGCACAGGAGACTGCACCAGAGATACAGGGGAGACTGCACAGGAGACTGCACAGGAGATACAGGGGAGACTGCACAGGAGATACAGGGGAGACTGCACAGGAGATACGGGGAGGTACACAGGAGAACAGGGAGACTGCACCAGGGAGGGAGACTGCACCGGGACACAGGGAGACTGCACAGGAGAACACAGGGAGACTGCCCCGGGGACACAGGGGAGACTGCACGGGGACACAGGGGGGACTGGAGACACAGGGGAGACTGCACCGGAGACCAGGGAGACTGCAACCGGAGACACAGGGGAGACTGCGGAGACACAGGGGAGACCGGAGATACAGGGGAGACTGCACAGGAGACACAGGGGAGACTGCACAGGAGACACAGGGGAGACTGCACCGGAGACACAGGGGAGACTGCACCGGAGACACAGGGGAGACTGCACCGGAGACACAGGGGAGACTGCACCGGAGACACAGGGGAGACTGCACCGGAGACACAGGGGAGACTGCACCGGAGACAGAGGGGAGACTGCACCGGAGACAGAGGGGATACTGCACCGGGAGACACAGGGGAGACTGCACCGGGGGACACAGGGAAAACTGCACCGGAGACACAGGGGAGATGCACCGGAGACACAGGGAAAGACTGCACCGGAGACACAGGGGAGACTGCACGGGAGCCCACAGGGGAGACTGGAGACACAGGGGAGACTGGAGACACAGGGGAGACTGGAGACACAGGGGAGACTGGAGACACAGGGGAGACTGGAGACACAGGGAGACTGGAGACACAGGGAGCTGCACGGAGAAAACAGGGGAGACTGCACGGGAGACACAGGGGAGACTGCACGGGAGACAAGGGGAGACTGCAGGGGAAAGGACACAGGGGAGACTGGAGACACGGGGAGACTGGAGACACAGGGGAGACTGGAGACACAGGGGAGGCTGCACGGGGACACAGGGGAGGCTGCACGGCCTCCCCTGTGTCTCCTGTGCAGCCTCCTCTGTGTCTCCTGTGCCTCCTCTGTGCCCTCCTGTGCAGCCTCCCTGTGTCTCCTGTGCAGCCTCCCCTTGTCTCTGTGCAGCCCCCCCTGTGTCTCCTGTGCAGCCTCCCGTGTCTCCGGTGCAGCCTCCCCTGTGTCTCCGGTGCAGCCTCCCCTGTGTCTCCAGTGCAGCCTCCCCTGTGTCCCCGGTGCAGTCTCCCTGTGTCTCCAGTACTCCCTGTGTCTCCAGTCTCCCTGTGTCTCCAGTCTCCCCTGTGTCTTCTGTGGCATCTCCCCTGTGTCTTCTGTGCGTCTCCCCTGTGTCTCCTGTGCAGTCTCCCTGTATCTCCTGTGCGTCTCCCCTGTATCTCCTGTGCAGTCTCCCCTGTATCTCCTGTGCAGTCTCCCCTGTATCTCCTGTGCAGTCTCCCCTGTATCTCCTGTGCAGTCTCCCCTGTATCTCCTGTGTAGCCTCTCCTGCATCCCTGGTGCAGTCTCCCCTGTGTCTCCTGTGCAGTCTCCCCTGTGTCTCCTCTGCAGTCTCCCCTCTATCTCTTGTGCAGTCTCCCCTCTATCTCTTGTGCAGTCTCCCCTGTGCAGTCTCCCCTCTATCTCATGTGCAGTCTCCCCTGTGCAGTCTCCCCTCTCTCTCATGTGCAGACTCCCCTGTGCAGTATCCCCTCTGTCTCCGGTGCAGTCTCCCCTCTGTCTCCGGTGCAGTCCCCCCGTGTCTCCTGTGCAGTTCTCCCTTATTCCTGTGCAGTCTCCCCTGTGTCTCCAGTCTCCCCCGTGTCTCCAGTCTCCCCGTGTCTCCGGTGCAGTTCCCCGTGTCCCCGGTGCAGTCTCCCCTGTGTCTCCGGTGCAGTCTCCCCTGTGTCTTCTGTGCAGTCTCCCCTGTGTCTCCGGTGAAAGTCTCCCCTGTTCTCCGGTGCAGTCCTCCCCTGTGTCTCCGGTGCAGTCTCCCTGTTCTCCGGTGCAGTCTCCCCTTGTCTCGGTGCAGCCCTCCCCTGTGGTTCCCCTTTTCCGGTGCAGTCCCCCCCTGTGTCTCCGGTCTCCCCTGTGTCTCCGGTCTCCCCTGTGTCTCCGGTCTCCCCTGTGTCTCCGGTCTCCCCTGTGTCTCCGGTCTCCCCTGTGTCTCCGGTGCAGTCTCCCTGGTCCCCGGGTGCGTCCCCTTCCCATTGTGTCCCCGGTGCAGCCTCCCCTGTGTCTCCTGTGCAGCTTCCCCTGTGTCTCCTGTGCAGCTTCCTCTGTGTCTCCTGTGCAGCTTCCCCTGTGTCTCCGGTGCAGTCTCCCCTGTGTCTCCTGTGCAGTCTCCCCTGTATCCTGTGCAGCTTCCCTGTATCTCCTGTGCACCTCCCCTGTATCTCCGGTGCAGCTCCCCTGTATCTCTGGTGCAGTCTCCCCTGTATCTCTGGGTTTGCAGTCTCCCCTGTATCTCCGGTGCAGTCTCCCCTGTATCTCTGGTGCAGTCTCCCCTGTGTCTCCGGTGCAGTCCCCCTGTGTTCCTGTGCAGTCTCCCCTGGGGTCCCCTGTGCAGTCTCCCTGTGTCTCCTGTGCAGTCTCCCCTGTATCCCCTGTCAGTCTCCCCTGTATCCCGGTGCAGTCTCCCCCGTGTCTCCAGTCTCCCCTGTGTCTCCGGTCTCCCCTGTGTCTCTAGTCTCCCCTGTGTCCCCGGTGCAGTCTCCCTGTGTCCCCGGTGCAGTCTCCCTGTGTCTCCGGTGCAGTCTCCCCTTGTGTCTCCGGTGCAGTCTCCCCTGTGTTCCGGTGCAGTCTCCCTGTGTCTCCTGTGCAGTCTCCCCTGTATCTCCAGTGCAGCCCTCCCCTTTCTCTGTCAGTCTCCCCTGTATCTCCGGTGCAGTCCCCTGTGTCTCCGGTGCAGTCTCCCCTGTGTCTCCGGTGCAGTTCCCCGGGTGTCTCCTGTGCAGTTCCCCTGTGTCTCCTGTGCAGTCTCCCCTGTTTCTCCTGTGCAGTCTCCCCTTGTCTCCTGTGCTGTCTCCCCTGTGCAGTCTCCCTGTATCTCCGGTGCAGTCTCCCCTGTATCTCCTGTGCAGTCTCCCTTATCTCCTGTGCAGTCTCCCCTGTGTTCCGGGTGCAGTCTCCCCTGTGTCTCCTGTGCAGTCTCCCTGTTTCCTGTGCAGCTTCCCCTGTGTCTCCTGTGCAGCTTCCCCTGTGTCTCCGTGCAGCTTCCCCTGTGTCTCCTGTGCAGCTTCCCTGGTATCTCCTGTGCAGCTTCCCTGTATCTCCTGTGCAGTTCCCCTGTGTCTCCTGTGCAGTCTCCTGTGCAGTCTCCCTGTATCTCTGGCAGTCTCCCTGTATCTCCTGGGGCAGTCTCCCCTGTATCCCCTGTGCAGTCTCCCCTGTGTCCCTGTGCAGTCTCCTGTGTCTCCTGTGCAGTCTCCTGTGCAGTCTCCCCTGTATCTCCTGTGCAGTCTCCCCTGTATCTCCTGTGCAGTCTCCCCTGTGTCTCCGGTGCAGTCTCCCCTGTGACTCCAGTGCAGTCTCCCCTGTGTCTCCGGTGCAGTCTCCCCTGTGTCTCCTGTGCAGTCTCCCCTGTGTCTCCTGTGCAGTCTCCCCTGTGTCTCCTGTGCAGTCGCCCCTGTGTCTCCGGTGCAGTCTCCCCTGTGTCTCCTGTGCAGTCTCCCCTGTGTCTCCGGTGCAGTCTCCCTGTGTCTCCGGTGCAGCCTCCCCTGTGTCTCCGGTGCAGTCTCCCTGTGTCTCCTGTGCAGCTTCCCCTGTGTCTCCTGTGCAGTCTCCCCTGTGTCTCCGGTGCAGTCTCCCCTGTGTCTCCGGTGCAGTCTCCCCTGTGTCTCCGTGCAGTCTCCCCTGTGTCTCCGGAGTCTCCCCTGTGTCTCGGTGCAGTCCCCCCTGTTTTCTCCTGTGCAGCTTCCCCGTGTCTCTGTGCAGTCTCCCCTGTATCTCCTGTGCAGTCTCCCTGTGTCTCCGTGCAGTCTCCCTGTATCTCCTGTGCAGTCTCCCCTGTGTCTCCGGTGCGGGTCCCCTGTATCTCCTGTGCAGTCTCCCCTGTATCTCGGGCGTCTCCCCTGTGTCCGGTGCATTTCTCCCTTTTCCCCCGGTGCAGTCTCCCCGTGTCCCCGGGGGGAGTCTCCCTGGTTCGTGCGTCTCCCTGTGTCTCCTGTGCAGTCTCCCCTGTGTCTCCTGTGCAGACTCCCCTGTTTTCTCCTGTGCAGCTTCCCTGTCTCCTGTGCGCCTCCCCTTTATCTCCTGTGCAGTTCCCCTGTATTCCTGTGCAGTCTCCCGTATCTCCTGGCAGTCTCCCCTGTGTCCCTGTGCAGCTTCCCCTGTATCTCTGTGCTGCCTCCCCTGTATCCCCTGTGCAGCTTCCCCTGTATCTCCTGTGCAGCCCTCCCTGTTCCTGTGCAGTCTCCCTGTATTCCTGTGCAGTCCCCCCTGGGGTCTCCTGTGGCAGTCCCCCCTGTGTCTCCTGTGCAGTCTCCCTGTGTCTCCGGTTTGCAGTCTCCCTGTATCTCCTGTGCAGTCTCCCCTGTATCTCCTGTGCAGTCTCCCCCGTTTCTCCTGTGGAGTCTCCCCTGTTTCTCGTGTGCAGTCTGCCCTGTTTCTCCTGTGAAGTCTCCCCTGTGTCTCCTGTGCAGTCTCCCCTGTGTCTCCGGTGCAGCCTCCCTGTATCTCCTGTGCAGCTTCCCCTGTATCTCCTGTGCAGCTTCCCCTGTATCTCCTGTGCAGTCTCCCCTGTGTCTGTATAGTGGAAAAACTAGCCACTTGATTGACTAAGTATCCTTTTCTTTATAGCGCGGATATGGGATCTCTCTACCCCACATATACCCAACAGCAGTGAATAGTAATCCGGCTATTTCTTAAAACATACACTTTAATTCCTTTCACCTTTAAAAGCATACATACGCCCAATCTCTTTGACGTTATGCAATAAAGTCAAGTAAATCAATAGGATACTTAAGTCATAAGTTGCGGCGGACCGCCGTTCAAATGCAGTGTCCACAGACCATCTCGGTCTTCATCCCGACGGGGTTTCCTCGGAGGTATGCCAGGAGACCGGGCTGAGCGCACGTCTAGTAGCGACGTTTCGAGACAATGTTGCCTCTTTCTCAAGCATGCGCACATCGATGCGGACGTCCCTTATAAAGGAACGCAACAAACAATGAACAAAAACAATAATAAAAACAATAATAAAAACAATCTCATAGAAACATCTTTAGACTGAAGCTTTCATTTATGCCTTTAGGGGCTAATGAATCCATATAATGGATCCAATAGGCCTCTCTCTGTAGCAGCTTCTTAGTAATCCCTCCGGGTTCACAGCTGCCTTTCTTCTCCAGAATACACCACCTCAACTCTGCTATTCCATGTCTCTCCTTCACCCAATGTCGGGCAAGTTAGGTTTCCCCATGTCTACTACCATAATCATTTTTAAATACATTAGAGTCTTCTTTCTTCAGAAACTGCCGGATAACTGACCTGTGCTCATTTAGCCGGATCTTCATCTGCCTACTCGTCTGTCCTATGTAAGTTTTCCCGCAAGGGCATTTAATCATATAAACGACATTGTTACTGTCGCAGGTATGAAACCCATGTATCTTAACTGGAATCCCTTTTGTGGGATGCGAGACATGCTCCCCCTTAATTATGGAGGATCAATTCTTGCATCGTAGGCATGCAAAAGTTCCCACCCTTATAGATTTTACCAACTTATCTTGTTTGTTCTTTTTTATAATGTCGGATTTTATGAGTTGTTTTACCAATGTTCTTCATTTCTTGAAGATCCATCTGTGGGCATCTTTAAATAGATGCCCAAATTTAGGATCTGACTGAAGGATCTTCCAGTTTCTTTGAATCGCTTTCTTAATCAGGGTAGAGTGGGCATCATACTTGCAGACGTATGTAAGCCGCTTATCTTTTTTCTTGGCCTTAGTTCTCAATAAGTCACTTCGGGGTATGCATGCAACTTGTTGGCCTACAGCTGAGATTTCCGCCCTATCATACCCACGATCGACAAACTTTTGAACAATCATATCCATATGGCTTGCATACAGATCATCATTTGAGCATATACGCCTCGCCCGTATAAATTGAGATTTACAAATACCTCTAAAAGTTTGTGGGGCATGTTGACTATTTCTGTGTAGCATATTATTGCAGTCTGTTTCCTTTGTAAACAGGGAAGAAATCAATCTATTATTTCCAATTTCTTTTTTCACCCATACATCTAAGTAAGAGATGGCTTCACTATTTTTTGTAACAGTAAATTTAATGAGTGGATGTACCCCATTGATATCGTCGACGAAGTGCTCCAACTCACAATCGGTCCCAGTCCAGAGGAGGAACACATCGTCGACGTATCTAAGCCAACATCTGGCTCGATTATATAGGGCATTTTTCTTAACAAATTCCCTTTCAAAATATTGCATGAAGATGTTAGCGTAACTAGGGGCGGCCGGGGACCCCATGTACGTGCCTTGTAGCTGGAGAAAGAAGGTATCCCCAAACCTAAAGAAATTGTGGGTAAGTATCAAATCAAGTAGTTGCATCAAAAACGCAATCTCTCTATTTGACAATTTAGGATCCAGACATAATGCTTCCCTCACCGCTTCCACACCCTCAGCATATGGAATATTAGTGAAGAGGGACTTGATGTCCAGGGTACACAAATATGTGACTTCGGTACAATCAATATCCTCGATGGCCCTAAGAAATTGACCTGTATCCTGTAGATTACTTTGATCCCTCTTCACTATGTTGTGCAAGTATGAATCCAAATAGACCGCTAGGGGCTCCAGCATGGAGTCGATCCCCGACACAATCAGTCGACCTGGGGGGGACTGTAAAGACTTGTGGATTTTTGGGACCATATATAATGTCTCCCCTGTGTCTCCTGTGCAGTCTCCCCTGTGTCTCCTGTGCAGTCCCCCCGGTGTCTCCTGTGCAGTCTCCCCTGTGTCTCCTGTGCAGCTTCCCCTGTATCTCCTGTGCAGTCCCCCCGGTGCCTCCTGTGCAGTCTCCCCTGTGTCTCCTGTGCAGCTTCCCTGTATCTCCTGTGCAGTCTCCCCTGTGTCTCCTGTGCAGCTTCCCCTGTATCTCCTGTGCAGCTTCCCTGTATCTCCTGTGCAGCTTCCCCTGTGTCTCCTGTGCAGCTTCCCCTGTGTCTCCTGTGCAGCTTCCCCTGTGTCTCCGGTGCAGTCTCCCCTGTATCTCCTGTGCAGCTTCCCCTGTGTCTCCTGTGCAGCTTCCCCTGTATCTCCTGTGCAGTCTCCCCTGTGTCTCCTGTGCAGTCTCCCCGGTGTCTCCTGTGCAGTCTCCCCTGTGTCTCCTGTGCAGTCTCCCCTGTGTCTCCTGTGCAGTCTCCCCTGTATCTCCTGTGCAGTCTCCCCTGTGTCTCCTGTGCAGTCTCCCCTGTGTCTCCTGTGCAGTCTCCCCTGTGTCTCCGGTGCAGTCTCCCCTGTGTCTCCGGTGCAGTCTCCCCTGTGTCTCCGGTGCAGTCTCCCCTGTGTCTCCGGTGCAGTCTCCCCTGTATCTCCGGTGCAGTCTCCCCTGTGTCTCCTGTGCAGACTCCCCTGTATCTCCTGTGCTGATTCCCCTTTTTCTCCTGTGCAGTCTCCCCTTTCTCTCCTGTGCAGTCTCCCCTGTGTCTCCTGTGCAGTCTCCCCTGTATCTCCTGTGCAGTCTCCCCTGTATCTCCTGTGCAGTCTCCCCTGTGTCTCCTGTGCAGTCTCCCTGTATCTCCTGTGCAGTCTCCCCTGTGTCTCCGGTGCAGTCTCCCCTGTGTCTCCTGTGCAGTCTCCCCTGTATCTCCTGTGCAGTCTCCCCTGTATCTCCTGTAGCTGCTGCGGCTCTTCAGGTGTGAACTTGTGTCTGAGCTGCTCCTGCATTAGTCTATGTGCAGCTCTGTACTGAGCTATTGCTCCCGTCATGTACAGTCAGTGATTGCTCCTCAGTATCTGCCCCGGTGCAGTCTCCCATATAGCACTGTGGCCCCTGCTGGGATGGGGTTTGTGCCCCTGTAGGTGCGTCCTGTGTGGCTACACATAGCACTTCCTTACCTGTAGGTTTCAGTTGATAGAGAACAGGTAGCGGAAGATGCAATGTATGTAAGGTATATTTATTAAATGTAACTCCAGCACCTAAAGGATTTTTTTTAGTTCTGGATAGTGCATTTGCTGTCTGTGACCCTGTTAAGAAGATTTCACCTCATTTTCACCTCATGTGCTCCTGTGGCATGCTGGCACTTGTTGTTCCACAGCTACTATTTTTTGTGGAACATGGAACTAAAAGTGTCAGCATGCCCCATAAGGCTCCATTTGTAACAAGGGGACATATATAAGTCAGAATGGTGTAGGTCGAGGACTGCCTGTCTTCATAAAATGACCAAAAATGGTTTCCTAATTGTGGCTTTCAGCCGGGACCTGTAACAGATCGGTGTCTGAGGCGTCGGTGCCGGAGGAAATGGACCGACTGTACGGAATCTGTTTATTTATTTCGGCGCGTCCTATTCTCCAGTCCCCTCCGGAGCTCTGCTTTTGTGGGTTCCTTCCATTTCCAGTGCATCAACTTCAAGCACTGACCACTCACTTGCTGCTGTGAATATGCCATATATATATTAATGGCTGTACCTTAAAGGGGTCCACCGCATTCACCAATTCCTATTTATTGGACCTTGACAATAAGCTAATGACAAAGTTCCCGCTGCTGGGACCCTTAACAATTAGTTTTTGTGAAAACCTGACTGTACGTGTTTAGTGTCACTGCAGCGCCTCCACAGGGGGAACTAAGCATTACATGGTGCCTGTTGAATGTAATGGATTGTCCCTGTAATGTAGAATAGGACGGGTCCTCCAGAGAGAGAGAGACCACATGGGACCGGACCTCTATCCCTGATGAAGCCAGGTTAGCTGGTGAAACATGTTGGGGAGGTCAGGCATGACATTTTAATTTGTGATTTCTCACCTCTTTCTACAAGTGTCACCCGCTGCAGAGGGTCTCACAAGGAAACTTTATATGTTTTATGTCCATTAGATTAGGAATGATTGCCCAAGTGGGATGTTTTGGATCCCTTATTGGAGTTAGTAATCACTGTATATATAAGGGTTCCCCTTGCTAGGGGGTGGTGGACCCTGTTAATAGGTGGTGACCCATCAGACTTGATAATAGAAAAGGAGTTATTCCTCCACAATTAGAAAGGGACAAATTGAGAGGTTAGAAATCAGGTTTTTAAATAGTGCATATAGAGGTTAAGTGTTATATATAATAAAAGTTAAGTTTTAGTGCTTTATAGATAGAGAACTGATAGAGTTTAATTTTGCCTATGGCAAAATAGTAAATATAGTCATTAAAAGTCACTCTTTGTTCTCTTGCTAGATTCACATTTTTTTTTGGAGACTATTTCTCCATAGTGAGAGACGCGCTTTGTACACATGGACCCTCCCACTATTAACTAAAAAATTTCCGAAATAGGTTGTATGGAAATAGGTTTTCTAATCTGGAAAACCCCTTTAAAGTAGGTGGCCAGTATCTGTTGGGGATGACTGGCGTTAGACCGCACCGATCAGCTGATTGCAGGGGCTGTGGCATCTCTGCCAGTGCAGCTGCCATGTACATTGTGTAGTGGCCGTGCCTGGCATTGCATTTACTGACTGCACAGAGCTGCAGTACCAGACCCAGCCACTGCACGATGTATGGCGCTGTTCCTTTAGTTGTCTTTATATTGCTCTGGCTCCGATTTTTTGGACTTTTCCTCCCTCTCAGACATGAGCTAGTTAATAATCTCTTAGCGATGAACCGAGGTGGTGGCGTTTCTGTGCGTGCGGAGGAACAGAGGCTCAGTGTGCAGGCCTATCATTTGATCGGACAGTCGCACTATTTTTGGAAGGTTCGGGCTTTATATAGCACCCGGGCCGTGAATAAAGGCGCTGTTCTCGGCTCAGATACTCGCTGTTCCTGGAGGCTTCTCTTCTCAGCCCTGAACAGGTCTTAAATTACCAAAAGAAAGAAAAACACTCATGGTGGAAAGGCCCTTGAATACGTGAGCGGAGGCCCTGACCTGGCACCGGGGTCGCGCTCGGATCCTCATACACAGAAATCCAACAACCGGGGCTTTCAGCTCTCGCGTTCGGTCTTTGACAATATAGATGGAAACTTGTTATCGCTGCTTTTTGGGGGGATACGGCGCTCATTGAGGAGATAAAGCAGTGAATAGAGTCTTACCAGCAATGCTCCATGGGAAAAAAGTATGCAAATGAACTATTTAAACAAGGAAGGAAACTTGAATCTCTAATGCCATCTAGTGGCGGTAGCAGCTATGACAATCAGTGTCTGGCCCGGAATATTAGGGTGGATGCTACAAAATCCACAGCAAATATAGCGTGTTTTCATCCTTAAAGCGGCGCTCTCACCACATTGATTGGCCTTAAACATGTAGGCAAAGGTAAATTAAGACTGTTACCAAATACATTGCTGTTCTGATTGTGCTTCCTTTCAGAGTTAGAGCAGTTCTTATCTACTGCTTGTGTACACATTCTTCCTTAGGTTACTGACTACCTCTCTCTGCTCTGAGTCTCCGAGATGGAGACATCACTCCCTGCTGTTTCTTATCAGCTGCGCAGGAGCTTGTTTATCTTTTACTTTAACCCTGTAGCCTCTCCTGCTGTTAAAACCCTTCTGTAAGCAATATCCCTCGAACAGGCTCAGCTAGGAATATGATTGATATGCCAATCACTGCTATAGAACCGCCCACAGCCTGAACAGGAAGTGGGAGCCTGAAGCTGTAGACCAAACCACAGCCTGAACAGGAAGTGGGAGCCTGAAGCTATAGACCCTCCCTCAGCCTGAAGAGGAAGTGGGATCATGAAGCAGTATAACCGCCCAAAGCCTCAACAGGAAGTGGGAGCCTGAAGCTGTACACCCGCCCTCAGCCTGAACAGGAAGTGGGAGCCTGAAGCTGTACACCCGCCCATGGCCTGAACAGGAAGTGGGAGCCTGAAGCTGTATACCCTCCCATGGCCTGAACAGGAAGTGGGAGCCTGAAGCTGTAGAACTGCCCACAGCCTGAAGTGTGAGTCTGAAGCTGTAGAACTGCCCATAACCTAAGATAAGGGAGCCAGAAGCTCCCTATGGATTTGCTGCAGTTGTCTTTCAGATTTTACTTTAAAATGTTCTACATAGATTTTAATAGGAGCAGGCAAATTCCGCAGGTAAGGTTTATCTGGAGATTTTAGTAAAATCCGCTACAAATCTATCATGTGAGGGGCAAACAATACAAATCGGCTGTCTGCAGATGAATATATGGTTTGGGATTGATCCCGTTCAGTGGGTCAGATTTGAATTAAAGGGGTTAACTGGGAGTTTAAAGATTTCATAGAATACTATAAACAGCATTTATATGGAAATGCTTTTGCTTCATTTTTCATCTGTCATAAGATCCACTTTTTACAGTAAAAAAACTTCCTACCTGTGGGAGTGTATTTCTCCAGTATCTCTTTCCTAGAAATCCAAGACTGCATTGCAATCTAGGACTTCCCTTCATAGTTATCACTTCTAGACATTGTGCTGTCATTAGTGTGTAATCCCCTCCAGCTCCCTACTTGCTGTCATAATAATGATAATCGGTGGAACTTGTGAGTCATTATATAAACTGTACAGAGCTGCAATCATCATAGCAATACACAATCCCCCCCAGCTCCGAACTGCTGTCCTCTGCTCCTATTTCTGTAAGTAAGTCCTGCCAGCACTGACAACAGTAATTACTTCTATTCACTTGCAAACAACAGGCAGGAAAGAGTAAATGCTGCCAGATCATTCTCTGCTCTGGTCACTCCCACTACATGGGAGTGTTCCTGAGCTGAGCCTGACTTCAGCACACCCACTGAGTGATGACAAAACGTTCACTGAGGCCATGTCATCAATGAACGTCAGGTGTTTTGCAGGGTATGGGTGGAGGACAGGGCTCTTTGTCTGGTTCTGCACAGCAGGACAGCCAAATCATTTTCAGTTACAAAATTTAATATAATACAGTTGTGAGTCCCGGGGAACCCCTTTAACTCCTTAACGACCGCCCACCATCTTTTGATGTCGCTGCATACATCGGAGTTTGCGGCTCCCGGCGCCACAGCAGTGCTGAGAATGTACTGCACAGCCCTGATCCCAGCGTAGCTCCCCAGTGCTTTAACCCTTTGATTGCAGCGGATCGTCACCGCAGCGCAATCAAAGGCTTTCCCTGCTCTGTTGGGTGATCGGAACCCCCCGTGCCCGACAGACCCTGGGGACGGCTGCACAGTCAGCCTGGGGCCCTAAGTCCCCCAGAGCTGCTTGTAACAAGCCATGACGGGACAGACTTTTTGTTCCCCTTCACTCCCCAGGTCAAAATAGAGGGCAAAAGCAAAAAAAAAAATTAAAATTTTTGTAAACATTTCTCCGGGATTTAAAAGAAAAAAAAGTGTAAAAAAAAATAAAATAAAAAAAAAAATAAATATTTATTAAAAAAAATTGTGCTCATTTACAACACAGTTAGGGTCCACACGACCCTAATAACCGTAGAATTTAAACTAAAAAGTTTTTAAGGGGTTATTGCCCAAAGTAATTGCGGGGGCGGATTTCGCCCCGAATTAGCCGGGCTTTCCGGGGAGGGGGCGGGAGTCGCCGGCCCCATGACACTCATTATTCCCGGGCGTACACGCGGGAAATAATTTACTTTTCACTTATCTCCCCCCGGCCGATTGCCCAGGGGGAGAGGAAAACGGAATCCCTAGTTCTTTGGAGCAGTGGGTTACCGTAATTACTCCGGAGGGTTTTGGGGCCCTACTGGCCAATCGCGGACAAATAAACCGTGTTTTAAAAGGCCCAAGTGTGAAAAATGTTGTGTAAAAAAAAAAAAAAAAAAAATTCTGCAATTATTTAGAATGAACAAAAACAAAACCCCCCTAAAGTACAACTTGTCCGTAAAAGAGGCCCCATCCAAATGCTCATTGCAAAAACAAAAAAGTTACAGCTGCGAACGCAAAAGGAGCAAAAATAAAAAATTTCGGGCTTGACTACTTTTAGTGTTTGGCTTAAGGGGTTAAATCACATTTTATGCTGTAAGAGGCGCTGCAGAGTCCCAGCTCATTTCCCATGAGCCCTTTAGAAGATATTTAAGTTTCAGTGGAGTGACGAATAGTGTATGAGTCTCCACACACCTACGCGGGGCCTCTCCCTATTGAGGGACGTTACCCCTTTGTAGTATTATGGTCTCGCACTTGCGCGGTAGTTGGTGCGTCCTCTATGGGGCTTGTCGCCCGGGTGAGCTGACCTGCTAATGTACAGGGGCGTGCTCTCCCTCCTATGGTTCGGTGTCTTCTGTGGTCCCAGCATTGTATTCATTGTATTCGGGGTGAGCAGAGCAGTCACCACCAGCCCAGGAAACGATATAAGCCGCAGAACAATGTAATAGACGTGATGGGATTTATACGGCGACGCATGCGCCTGTAGCCGAGCGCACGCCACGGTCTCCCCCATAGTCCTGGGCTCCGTGATTCTGTCACACGTATGTGACCTGTTTGCATCAAAATTCTGGGGTACACGCTTTATTCCACATATGGTCACTGTATTGGGGGTCGCTGCCCTTCGCCGTATTGGGGGTCGCTGCCCTTCGCCGTATTGGGGGTCGCGGCCCGTCGCCGTATTGGGGGTTGCGGCCCGTCGCCGTATTGGGGGTCGCGGCGCGTCGCCGTATTGGGGGTCGCGGCCCGTCGCCGTATTGGGGGTCGCGGCCCGTCGCCGTATTGGGGGTCGCGGCCCGTCGCCGTATTGGGGGTCGCTGCCCGTCGCCGTATTGGGGGTCGCGGTGGTCGCCGTATTGGGGGTCGCGGCGGTCACCGTATAGGGGGTCGCGGCCGTCGCTGTATAGGGGGTCGAGGCCGTCGCCGTATAGGGGTCGCGGCCGTCGCTGTATAGGGGGTCGCGGCCGTCGCTGTATAGGGGGTCGCGGCCGTCGCCGTATAGGGGGTCGCTGCCCGTCACCGTATTGGGGGTCGCGGCCGTCGCTGTATAGGGGGTCGCGGCGGTCGCCATATAGGGGGTCGCGGCGGTCGCCATATAGGGAGTCGAGGCCGTCGCCGTATAGGGGGTCGCGGCAGTCGCCTTATAGGGGGTCGAGGCCGTCGCTGTATAGGGGGTCGCGGCGGTCGCCGTATAGGGGGTCGAGGCCGTCGCCGTATAGGGGGTCGAGGCCGTCGCCGTATAGGGGGTCGCGGCGGTCGCCGTATAGGGGGTCGCGGCGGTCGCCATATAGGGGGTCGCGGCGGTCGCCATATAGGGGGTCGCGGCCGTCACGAGAAGTTTTATTGATGTGCTGTAATTTTTGTATTTTTCAGACCGTCCTGAAGACCCTTCATTTGCCAAAACACAATAACCTCTACGTCCTGACCCCTGACCTACCGCTTCCATCCATGGCCGGCCAGTCCAGGTAACTGATAACGGGAGGTTTGTTGCTTGTTTTTTTTTTACACTGGGGAAGTTGTATTATGTCGACAAACGTCCCTCAGAAGAAGCGAAGCAAATCCTCCGCTCTCAATGAGTTTAATAGAAATCAGTATGATAAGGAGCACGAAAATAGAGGTCCCTTTCCATCTGATATCTGGAGGTCATGTGACACCAAAGAGAGTTTGGAAGCCGGGATCTGCCAGCAATAGAGGAGCTAAGCTCTGTGATATATAGGGTTATATGATAGAGGAGCTGAGCTCTGTGATATATAGGGTTATATGATAGAGGAGAGAAGCTGAGCTCTGTGATATATGGGGTTATATGATAGAGGAGCTGAGCTCTGTGATATATATACGGTTATATGATAGAGGAGCTGAGCTCTGTAATATATAGGGTTATATGATAGAGGAGCTGAGCTCTGTGATTTATAGGGTTATATGATAGAGAGAGGAGCTGGGCCCTGTGATATATAGGGTTGTATGATAGAGGAGAGGAGCAGAGCTCTGTGATATATAGGGTTATATGATAGAGGAGCAGAGCTCTGTGATATAAGGGTTATATGATAGAGGAGCAGAGCTCTGTGATATATAGGGTTATAAAGATAGAGGAACTGAGCTCTTTTGATATATAGGGTTATATGATAGAGGAGCTGAGCTCTGTGATATAATAGGGTTATATGATAGATGAGAGGACCCAGTGCTCTGTGATATATAAGGTTATATATTAGCGGGAGAGGAGCTGAGCTCTGTGATATATGGGGTTATATGATAGAGGAGAGGAGCTGAGCTCTGTAAATATATAGGGTTACATGATAGAGGAGAGGAGCAAGCTCTGTGATATAAAAGGTTATTGAAAAGCGGAGAGGAGCTGAGCTCTGTGATATATGGGGTTATATGAAAAGAGGAGAGGAGCTGAGCTCTGATATATAGGGTTATATGATAGAGAAGCTGACCCTCTGTGATATATAGGGTTATATGATAGGGACTGAGCTCTGTGATATAATAGGGTTATATGATAGAGGAGCTGAGCTCTGTGATATATAGGGTTATATGATAGAGGACGAGCTTCTGTTATATATAGGGTTATATGTTTAGAGGAGCTGAGCTCTGTGATATATAGGGTTATATGATAGAGGAGAGGAGCTGAGCTCTGTAATATATAGGGTTATATGATAGAGGAGAGGAGCTGAGCTCTGTGATATATAGGGTTATATGATAGAGGAAGAGGAGCTGAGCTCTGTGATATATGGGGTTATATGACAGAGAAAGGAGCTGAGCTCTGGATATATAGGGTTATATGATAGAGAAGCTGAGCTCTGTGATATATAGGGTTATTATGATAGAGGAGAGGCGTGAGTTTTGTGATATTTTGGGTTAATGATAGAGGAGAGGAGCTGAGCTCTGTGATATATAGGGTTTATATGATAAGGATCTGGGGCTCTGATATATAGGGTTATATGATAGGGAGCTGAGCCTTGTGAAAATATAGGGTTATATGATAGAAGAGAGGAGCTGAGCTCTGTGATAATATGGGGTTATATGATAGAGGAGAGAGCTGAGCTCTGTGATATATGGGGTTATATGATAGAGGAGTGGAGCTGAGCTCTGTGATATATAGGGTTATATGATAGAGGGGAGGAGCTGAGCTATGTGATATATGGGGTTATATGATAGAGGAGAGGAGCTGAGCTCTGTGATATATAGGGTTATATGATAGAGGATCTGAGCTATGTGATATATAGGGTTATATGACACATAAAGAAAGAAAATAAATAATTAAAGGAGTGTTCCCACCATAGACAGTGATGGCCGCCCTCGCCCCTGTCACACATTGATGACCTACACTATCAGTCTTCATGGTGGGAATAATTTTTTGAAAAATAAAAATCCATTTCCACTTTTATTGGACAATGGTGCACATGGTGAGACCTCCGTCTCCATTGCCGTCCGCAGCCGCAGATCCCAGTAATCCCAATGCAGTGTTGCGGTCTGAGGGGAGTGGCGGTCTGATGGGAGTGGCGGTCTGATGGGAGTGGCGGTCTGATGGGAGTGGCGGTCTGATGGGAGTGGCGGTCTGATGGGAGTGGCGGTCTGATGGGAGTGGCGGTCTGATGGGAGTGGCGGTCTGATGGGAGTGGCGGTGTGATGGGAGTGGCGGTGTGATGGGAGTGGCGGTGTGATGGGAGTGGCGGTGTGATGGGAGTGGCGGCCTGACGCGCGTTGTAGTCTGATTCGAATGGCGGTCTGATGGGAGTTGTAGTCTCCGTCCTTCTCCTTCCCTGGGATTAGTGCCTGTTGTTTGCTCTCCGGCTGTCGGTCGGCGCTGGCGCGCTTCCTGCCGCTCAGGCTCGGGGGATTTGCTTACTCTCCAGGTTTTTAAGCAGCGTCTGTTTGCAGCAAATGTGAGATGCGCGGCGGCTTTATCTCCACAAACATCCCATCTACTGCTGATTTCTTATTTGTGTCAATGTAAATAAGCTGTAATTACTGTAATGTGATCTGTAGCTGACATGAGCCGCGTAAAGCTGCCAGCTTAGGACTGCCACCGATAATTGACAGGTTCGGCAGTGTTTAATTTTAAATCCCACGGCGCTTCTATAAGGAAATAAGTAAGCGACTGATCGTGCGCCGCATTGGAGGCATGCAGCGCCCGCAAGAGCCTGCCTGCAAGAGCCTGACCGCAAGAGCCTGCCCGCAAGAGCCTGCCCGCAAGAGCCTGCCCGCAAGAGCCTGCCCCCAAGAGCCTGCCCCCAAGAGCCTGCCCCCAAGAGCCTGCCCCCAAGAGCCTGCCCCCCAAAAGCCTGCCCCGCAGCACCTGCAAGAGCTCCCAAGAGCCTGCCCGCAAGAGCCTGCCCGCAAGAGCCTGCCCGCAGCACCTGCAAGAGCTCCCAAGAGCCTGCCCGCAAGAGCCTGCCCGCAAGAGCCTGCCCGCAGCACCTGCAAGACCTCCCAAGTGCCTGCCCGCCAAGAGCCTGCCCGCAAGAGCCTGCCCGCAAGAGCCTGCCTGCAAGAGCCTGCCCGCAGCACCTGCAAGAGCTCCCAAGAGCCTGCCCGCAAGAGCCTGCCCGCAAGAGCCTCCCACAAAGCCTGCCCACAAACGCCACAAAAGGGCGGCCTGCAAGAGCCCCCAAGAGCCTGCCCGCGGCGCCCGCAAGAGCCTGCCCGCAGCTCACAGGGCTGATAAACAAGGTTTAAGCCAATATCCCTTAAAAAGGCTTAAGTCAAACCAGTCCTGAAGTTAAAAGATTTCCTGCAGATAATGGAAGTTGAAGAGTTCTGCACGATTTCCACATTTATCCACAGGGCCCTAGGCGGGGTGACATCCTCTGCTCCAGGACCCCACACACACATAGGGTTGCGAGGTGCATCATCCTCTGCTCCGGGCCCATACACAGTAGGGGTTACAGAGGTGCAGGGATCCGTTGCCCGGGGGGCCCCATAAACAGTAGGTTAGCAAGGGGGCAGTACATCCACGCCCCGGGGGCCCCCATCACTAGGGTTAGCAGAGGTGGTGACACCCATCTGCTCCGGGGCCCATACACTAGGTTACAGGGTGCATGACTCTGTCGCTCTGGGGCCCCTAAAAATGGGTTTTTAGAGAGGTGCGTGACTCCATTGCCCCGGGGGCCCATAACAAGTAAGGGTTGCAGGGGTTTGCAGTGACATCGTTGCTCGGGGGCCCCCAAAACACAGTAGGGTTAGCAGAGGTGCAGTACACCCGTCCTCCGGACCCCACACCATAGGGTTAGCGAGGTGCAGTGACTCCGTCTGCCCCGGGGGGGCCCCATACACAGTGGGTTAGCAGAGGTCAGTGAATCCTCCTCGGGGGCCCCAACAATGGGGTTAGCAGGGTGCAGTGACAACCTCTGCTCGGGGGCCCCCATCACAGTGGGGTTTGAGAGGTCATGACATCCGTCTGCTCCGGGGCCCCATCACGAGGGTTGAAAGGGGGTGCAGTGACATCCGTCGCTCCGGGCCCCAACACAGTAGGGTAGCAGAGGTGCAGTACATCCGCTGCTGGGGCCCCATACACAGTAGGGTTGCAGGGGTCGGGAAAATCCTTTACCCCGGGGGGCCCCATACACAGTAAGGGTTTTAGCAGGGGTTCGGAATCTGTCTGCTCCGGGCCCCCATCACAGTAGAGTTAGAAGGGGTCAGTGACACTTCTGCTGGGGGCCCCCCTACACAGTAGGGTTAGCAATTTTCATGACATGTCTGTCCGGGCCCCATAAAACAGTGGGGTTAGAGAGGTGCAGTGACACCCGTTCCCCCGGGGACCCCATACAGAGTAGGGTTAGCAGAGGTGCAGTGACTCCTTCCCCTCCGGGACCCCATAACGTGGGTTACCAGAGGTGAGTGACACCTTGCTCGGGGCCCCATACACAGTAGGGTTCAGAGGTGCATGACACCCGCTGCTCGGGGGCCCCAAACCCCGGGTTAGCAGAGGTGGGGACTCCGTTGCTGGGCCCCAACACTGGGGGTTGCAGGTGCAAGGACATCCGCTGCCTGGGCCCCATACAATAGGGTTGCAGAGGTGCAGTACTCCGTCTCTGGGGGGCCCCATACACATCGGGTTAGCAGGGGTGCAGTGACATCCTTCTGCCGGGGCCCCCTACACAGTAGGGTTAGCAAGGTGCATACACCCGATGCCCGGGGCCCCATAACAGGGGGGTTGCAGGGGGCAGTGATATCCGTCCCCTGGGGGCCTTTTATACACGTGGGGTTACAAGGGGGCGTGACACCGTCGCCCGGGGGCCCCATACACATAGGGTTAGCAGGGTCAGTGACATCCGTCTGCCTGGGGGGCCCCATAACTTTGGGGTTAGCAAGGTGCAGTGACCCGTCTCCCGGGGGCCCCCATACACAGTGGGTTAGCAGAGGTGCATGACATCCGTCTGCTCTGGGGCCCCCATGCACATAGGGTTAGCAGAGGGCCGTACATCCTCTGCTCGGGCCATAACAGTGGGGTTTTCGGGGGGCGGACATCCGTTGCTCCGGGGCCCCATACACAGTAGGGTTAGCAGAGGTGCAGGACCCGTCGCCGGGGGCCCCAAAACCCAAAGTAGGGTTAGCAGAGGTCCCAGGACATCCGTCTGCTCCAGGGCCCCATAACATGGGGTTACGGGGTGCAGAACCCCGTCTGCTCCGGGGCTCCATACACGTGGGTTAGCAGAGGTGCAGTGACATCCGCTCTCTGGGGCCCCAAACACGTAGGGTTAGCAGAGGGAGTGACTCCTCGCTCCGGGGGCCCCATCACAGAGGGTTAGAAAGGGGTTTCAGAACATCCGTTGCCCGGGGCCCCATACCAGTAGGTTAGCGAGGTGCATGACATCCTCTGCTCCGGGGCCCCATACACACAGGTTAGCAGGGGTGCAGTGCGTCCCTGCTCCGAGGCCCTATACACTTTGGGTTAGCAGGGTGAGTGACTTTTTGCTCCAGGGCCCATCACAGAAAGGGTTAGCAGAGGGTAGGACATCCGTTGCTCTGGGGCCCCATACACAAGGGTTAGCGGGTGCAGTGACCCGCTGCTCCGGGGCCCCATACACGTAGGGTTACGAGGTGCTTTGAATCCGTCGCTCTGGGGCCTAACACAGTGGGGTTAGCAGGGGTGCAGTGACTCCGTCTGCTCCGGGCCCCATACCGAGGGTAGCAAGGTCAGTAAATCCGTCTGTTCGGGCCCATAATTGGGTTTTGCGAGGGCAGTGCTCCGTCTGCTCCGGGCCCCAACACAGTGGGGTTTTAGCAAGGTGAGTGACACCGTCTGCCCCGGGGCCCCCATACACGTAGGGTTAGCGAGGGCATGACATCCGTCTGCTCCAGGGCCCCATAAACTTTGGGGTTACAGGGGTGGCACGCTATCCCCTGCTTTTTTTCCCCACCTTTTCACCCTTTTTGGCTATAACCCTGCTGTGCGGGAGGCGAATACCCCAATGTTGCTCCCTTATATGGGTTATGATTACTCGCTGGCTGCTTATTTTTCAGCAATAGCACCACCTGTGTCACAGGATGTGCCTGGTATTGCAGTTCCTGTTTATTGAAGTGAATGGGGCTGACCTGCAATACCTGAGACGTCGTGTTACCGAGGTGGCGCTGTTTGAGAAGAAGTTGACCATGTTTTCCTTTTACTTGACATTTTCTTTAAATTCCTCATCCTGTTTCATGACTCTTTGGAGGGTTGCATGTGACTTTTAAGGGAATCTCTCCAATTGGTGCGGAGGCCCTTGAGGTTATTTGATTATATTTGTTTGGGGTAACCTGTATGGTACTTGGCGGATTAAGGTCTGCCCCACATAGGCTGAGGCAGCAGGGTGTGTCCGTGACCCCCACACCATTCAGACCCCACCTCATTGTGCTCACAGTCCACCTTCTAATGATTGGTGAGACCCCTGCGCTACCATCACCTACCATGTAAGTCAGTCAGATTGTACCCCACTATGCGCAGACATAGCTGGTGTATTGATAGCATTGGCCGTCAATGTATGATAGGTGCAAGTCCCAGCCCCGTCAGAGAATCCCAACCCTTTCCTGTTCTGAAAGGGAAGGGGGTCAGACCTCTCCACGATTTAAAGGGGAGTTTCAACACCCCCGAGCCCTCCATTTCTCTATGGAATATTTTCAGGTTTCAAGGTTAGGTTTTACACGACCTTTGCTGTACGGATCATTTATAGATTGGGAAAATATCTAATTTTAAAAATTTTACCCATTTTAGTCGTGCTTATCTGCCCAAATCCTTGCATGTAAAAATAATTGGGGCCGGGGGGGATTCTGTACCCAAATTTCCCCGAAAAACTTTTCTTATTTTGATTTCCCAACCGCACATAATTTTAGGAAAGTACCCGAAAGTGTCGGCTCAGAACGGAGATCCAGTCACACTTGTGCAGGACTCCCCATTCTGTTCTATGTATGGCTGAACACAGCGCTCCCCTGTACTGGGAACTCCCATAGAACAGAATGGAGAACACAGCGCCCCCTGTACTGGAACTTCCCAAAAAGGAGAATGGAGAACAAGCACCCCTGTACTGGGGAAATCCCTAAGGGGAATGGAGAACCCCCGCTACCCCTGCACCCAGAACCCCATAAAACAGAAGGAGATCACAAATGTCACCTGTAGGGAACTCCCCCTAGAAAAAGAATGGGAACACGGCTCCCCTGTACCGGAAAACCCATAGAAATAAAGGATAAACAGATCCCCTTACGGGAACTCCATAGAGGAGAATAAAACACACGCTCCCCGTACCGGGGAAACCCATAGAACATAAGGTTAACACAGCGCCCCCTGTAAATGGGGCTCCCATAAACAGAATGGAAAACAGCGCTACCTGTACCCGGGAAAACCCAAAAAACAGAATGGAGAACACGCTCTACCCTTAATGGGAATCCCCTAAGGAAATGGAGAACCCAGCCCCCTCACCCAGAAATCCATAGAACAGAAAGGGGCACAGTACCCCCTGTACCGGGAAACCCCTAGATCAAAGGATAACACAGCGCTCCCCTGTACCGGGCCCCTTAGAACAAAGGAGAACCCGCCCCCTGTATGGGAACCCCATAGAGGAAATGGGAACCAGCACTCCCCGTACTGGGAACTCCCCTAGAACAGAATGGAAACACAGCGCCCCCTACTGGGAACTTCCATAAAACAAATGGAGAAACAGCGCTCCCCTGTACCCGGGAAATCCCCTAGAAAAAAGGTAAACGCGCTCCCCCCCTTTCTGGGATTCCATAGAAAAGAAAAAGGGGAACACAGCGCCCCCGTACGGAGTCCCATAGAAAGAAGGAGCGCTGGCCCCCGTATTTTCGGTATGCGTCCCCTTCTTTTCCCGTCGGGAATGGGGGGTGTGGATGTTGGTGAATTGGATTGCGCCCCCCCGGGTCCTTTGGGTGCTACTTGTGAGATTGTTTTTCGCACCTCCCCACAGCTCTGTGGTCCCGCCCCTGCGGGGGTTGCTGCTTTTACGGTTTTCTAATTAATGTTAATTAGGAGGGTGTTATCTCTGTGTCTGTGCAGTCTCGTTGTCTGTGTTTGGTCAGTACAGCTCCTGCGCTGGGGAGCCGCTGTGCCCGGACTTGCCGGAGTGTCGGTCTGGGCTCTCCCGGTGGGACGGGCGCTCTGCCGGAGCACGCCTCTACATGTCTGCACTGACTCTGCGCTGTCTCTTTGTATTCCCACAGCTCTCAGCAGGAGTCATTAAACCAGAACTACATGCTGATCATCACTCACCGCGAGGTCAAGAGGGAGTACAACCTGCAGTTCTCCGGGAGCTGCACCATTCAGGAGGTGAGCGCGGTGGAGTCACCTTCCCTTCTAAAATTACACAGTGTTCCTGTAACATTGCACACACCCGCCGCCATTGCTGGTGTCTCACAAAGCCGCCGGCGTCTCCTACAGCCTCAGACGAATAGAGGCCATGACTATATAGGTACTACTCTACATAGGATCCCCAACATCCATGTAAACGCTGGAGTATCACTAAAGCCCCAATAAAGCCCAAAAAAGGGGCAAAATTTTGTCAGTGGTGTCACAGATGGAAAACTGCCCACGGGATAAATGGGAAAATTTTACCCGGGACCCTCGTGTTTTGAACTCTTTAGAAAAATAATGCCCAAAGGCCCGGCATCGCTGGAAGACTGGGGGAGACCTCAAAGTGGCTTTTCTTTCCTCTGTTTTAGAAAAATCAATGGGGGGGCCAAGCTCCGGCGACCTCGGAGAGGGCCCCATATATGTTTTTTTGGAAAGAGAAGAAACCAGGCCTGTGGGGCCGGGGCACCTCTATGAGAGGATCTGATCCCTATGAACCGGGGGGGTGCCCCCGGGGGGGTTTTTTTTAAACCCCTCCCCGCGGGCCCCGGGATGGGGGGCCCCCCCCCTTTGGCGGGGCCCCCGAAGGGGGGTTTTCCCCCCTCCCGGCGGGCCCCCCGGGGGGTGCTTTCCCCTCCGGGGGGCCCGGGGGGCCCCCCCCCAGGGTGCGTTTCCCCGGGGGCCGCCCGGGCCCCCCGGGGTGCTTTCCCCCTTTGCCCGGGCCCCCGGGGGTTGCGTTCCCCCCCCCGGGTGGGGGGGGGGATGGGTTTGGGGGGCCCCCGGGGTTTGCTTTCCCCCATTTTTTGCGGGGGGGCCCCCAGGTGGTTCCCTGCGGGGGGGCCCCCGAGGGGGCGTTCCCTTTGCGGGGGGGCCCCCGGGGGTTTTGGGGGGGCCCAAAACTTGGGCCCCGGGCCCTTTTTTCCCAAAAGTTTTTCCCCCTTTCCCCGGGCCCCGGGGGCCCCCGGGGGGGTTGGGGTTCGGGGTATTTCCCCCAAACCGGGCCCTTTAATTTTTCTGCGTGAGAGGGTCAAACCTCCGGGGGTTTAAGGGAGAGTGCCCAGGCCCATTGCTCTCACCTAAAACCTTTTGTGGGAAAGGTTTTTCGGGTTTTTGGTTTTTCTGAAAACACAAAAAAACTCCATAGATTTTTCCCTAAAAAAATTTTATGGGGAAAAAAAACCCCCTCAGAATATAAGGGCCGCTCCCTCCGTCCGAAGGAAAAAAAGGTCCAGTCTCCAGCGGCGACAAACCCGCTGTGGCCCTGAATGTTTTGGGTCGCCCCCCAACGGGAAAACACTCGAGGGTTTAAAGGGGGGGGAACTACTTCCCTTCCTAAATAATATTAAAAAGGATTAAATTATTTTATAAAACCAACTGCCCCTGATAAACCCCAGTTTCCTCTACATCCCCGTCCTGGGTTAAAGATGATGAACTTGTGTCTTTTTTTGTAACCAGGGCTGTGGAGTTGGTAAAACAAAGCTCCGACTCCAACTCCCTCATACACGGCGCTCGTCTCATTGATAACGTTCCTGTAAGAAAAAATGGTCACACCCCGGTTTTTTATACCTTATGATACAATAATAAAGGGCCATTTGGGGGAAAAGAACAGCCCACTGAAAAAGCAAAAGGGAAACCAATGTTCTCCCCTTGGCGTTCGGGCTCTATATCTCACCGCCCACTAAGTTTTTGTACATGAGCCCCTTCCACCCATTTTTAATAACAATCCTCTAAACCAAGTTTTACAAAATTTGTGACCCGGGCAAGAAATTTTAGCATCTGCTCAGTTCTGCAGATTTTTTTCCTGTAACTGCTTTTTTACTGTTTTGCTCCTAGTTTTTTGGTTAAACCCCCCCCTTTGGCTTTCAGCTCGCCTGAATCTTTCCCCCCAAAAAAAAACCCCTTAAAAAAAACCCCTTTTCCCCCCGGGCCCCCCCCCCCGGAAGGGGGAACCGGTTTTTTTTTCCCCCGGGGTTTATTTTAAAGGGGGGGGGGTTTGGGGGGGGGGGGAAAAAACCCCCCTTTTTTTAAAAAACCCCCCCCCTTTTCCCCCCCCGGGGGGGCCCTTTCGTTTCCTTTCCCCTTGTCTCCTTTTAAAACCCCAAAAAAAGGGGGGGCCTTTAACCCCCTTTTAAAACCCCCCCCTTTTGGGGCCCCCCCCCCTTTTTTTGGGGCCCCCCCCAAAACCCCCCTCCCCGGTTTCCCTTTTCCCCCCCTTTTTCCCCTTTTTCCCCCCCCCCCCTTTTTCCCCCCCCCGGGCCCCTTTTCCCTTTTTTCCCTTCCCCCCACCCCCCCCCCCCTTTTTTTTTCCCCCCCCTTTCCCCCCCCCCTTTATTTTTCCCTTTTTTCCCCCCCCCGGTTTTTTTTTCCTTTTTCCCCCCCCCCCCCCCCCTTTTAAAAAACCCCTTTTTTTCCCCCTTTTTTCCCCTTTTTTTTTTTCCCCCCCCCCCCAAAGGCCTTTTTTTTCCTTTTCCCCCCCCCCCTTTTTCCCCCCCCCCTCTCCCCTCCCCCTTTTTTTTTCCCCTCCTTTCCCCCCTTTTTTCCCCCCCTTTTTTTTTTTTTCCCCCCCCCCCCTTTTTAAACCCCCCCCCTTTCCCCCTTTTTTTTCCCCCCCCCCCCCCTTTTTTTCCCCCCTCCCCCAAAACCCCCTTCCCCTTTTTTTTTTTTCCCCCCCCCCCTTTCCCCCAATTTTTTTTTCCCCCCCCCCCCTTCCCCCCTTTTTTTTTTCCCTTTTTTCCCCCCCCCCCCCCCCTTTTTTTTTCCTCCTTTTTTTCCCCCCCCCTTTTTTCCCTTTTCCCCCCCCCCAACCGGGCCCCTTTTCCCTTTTTTTTTCCCCCCTTTTTTTTTTCCCATTTTTCCCCCCCCCCCCCCCCCCCCCCCCCCTTTTTTGGCCCCCCCCCCCCCCCCCCCCCCCCCTTGGGGCCCCCCCTTTCCCCCAAACCCCTTTTTCCCCCTTTTTTTTTTTTTCCCCCCCCCCCCCCGGGTTTTTTTTCCCCCCCCCCCCGGGGTTTTCCCTTTTCTTTTCCCCCCCCCCCCCCTTTTTCCCCTTTCCCCCCGGGCCCCCTTTTGGTTTTTTTCCCCCCCCCCCGGCCCCCCCTTTTTTTTTCCCTTTTTCCCCCCTTTTTTTTTTAATTTTTTTTCTTTCCCTTTTTAAATTTTGGGTTTTTTTTTCCCCCCCCCGGGAAATTCCCCCTTTTTTTCCCCCTTTTCCCCTTTTTTCCCCTTTCCCCCCCCCTTGAATTTTTCCCCCCCCCCTTTCCCCTTTTTCCCTTTATTTTTCCCCGGGCCCCTTTTTCTTTTTTCCCCCCCCGGTTTCCCCCCCGGGGGAAAACCCCCCCCCCCCTTTTTTTTCCCCGGTTCCCCCTTTTTCCCCCCCCCCCCGGCCAAAAATTTTTTTTTCCCCCCCCCCCGGGAAAAATTTTTTGGGGGGGGAAAAAAAAAAGGAAAAAATTTTTTTCCCCCCGGGGCCCCCCTTTTTCCCCCCCCAAAAAGCCCCCAAAAATTTTTTTTCCCCCTTTTTTTTTGGGGGGTTTTAAAAATTTTGGGGGGGGTTTTTTTTGGGGGGGTTTGTTGGGGGGTTTTATTTTTTTTGGGGGGGGAAAAAAATTTTTTTTTTCCCCCCCCTTTTTTAAAAATTTCCCCCCCGGGGGGGGGAAAAAAAAAAACCCCCCCTTTTTTTTTTTTTTCCCCCCCCCCCTTTTTTCCCCCCCCCTTTTTTCCCCCCCCCCCCCCGGGGGCCCCTTTTTTTTTCCCCCCCCGGGGGGAAAAATTTTTTTTTTCCCCCCCCCCCTTTTTTCCCCCGGGGGTTTTTTTTTTTAAATTTTTTTTTTTTTTTTGGGGGTTCCCCCCCCCCAAAAAAACCCCCCCCCCCTTTAAAAACCCCCTTTTTTCCCCTCCCCCTTTTTTTTTTTTTTAAAAAAATTTTTTTTTTTTTTTTTGGGGGGGGGTTTTTTGGGGGTTTTTTTTTTCCCCCCCCAAAAAATTTTTTTTCCTTTTTTTTCCCCCCGGGGGGTTTTTTTTTGGGGAATCAGCCTAATAACACACTGAGCTATTAGGGAATATGAGGACAGGTTGAAATTTGTAGTAACAAGAAGAAAAAGACTGTCCGACCACGAGGAGCAAAAGGGTAACAATGCAGCTACAGCACAAGAATCTGCAGAACTAAGCATATGCTTAATAGCTGCAGCTCAACGTTATGTATGAGCCGAGTCTATAAAATGATGGGAGTCTCACGGTCACAGCTGTGGTGGATGGTGAGATATGGAGCCTGAAAGTCACAAGGGCAGAACATTGTTACTCTTTTGCTTGTCGGTGTAAAATATATTTATTGGATACGACTTTAGAACACAAAAAACATTAATAAATTATAAAGATGAAAAACGCTGCAGGAAGTGGGAAAAACCATCCTGAATAACATTTTTGGAGTCTGTGAATTTGTTCTGAGGAATAGTATCGCCCCCATCAAATCCTTCATACACGACCTCACATGTGAGCGCATTATTTCCAGGCTAGAGAACGGCCTCTCTACACTAATTTGGGGGCAAAGCGGTGACCACAGGGGCAACATCTCTAACAATCTCAGGGTATAGAGGAGTCGCCTCGGGCACAGTCAGTTCTGATGAATGGTTAAACTTTTTTTCTTTTGTTTTCTGGTTGGAGGGCAGGTAGATGGCTGGGGCACAGTCCGAGGACCGTATACTACGATTTCTGACCATGTGCATAACAGCACAGTCTCTATGGGCTCGCTGCTGTATTGCACCTTAGTTTAAGTTGGAAGGCATTTTTTTTTCTTTTTAATTGCTGTATCAGGGTGTGATCTGAAGAGTTGTACTTTTTTTGTATTTCATATATATATATTTGCACTTCTACTTTTAGGCCCCCCAGGGTACTTGGACACGATGGGGCATTATTGCTTGTAGACTATTCTGCATTAGTAATGTATTGCAGAACAGTGTACAATAAGGACTCTTCTATTAGGGGGTGCATTGAAGCAGTAAGATGGCCGCCATGGAGACCTTCTATCGGCCCTCGGCTCTCAGACTAACAGTCTGCACTCCATGATGTTGTTGAAGGGGGCGATCGGGCACCATGTTTCAACCATGTAGGGGCTGCAGTTTTGTTAACTGATGTCCAATCCCGACTACCGGCGGTAGATTCTAGCTTAAAATACATCCATTGCCTGCCACCTGCGGAGCGGGCTCAGCAAGTTAGTCTCCTCCATGCCGGATATTCACACTATGAGGTGCACTAAAGTTTTCGACCCATTTTTGGGAGTAAAAAATGCATCTTATAGTCCAAACAATACAGTACTGTACTTATCCTTTACCTACATTTTTGTATATGTTACCCAGACTGGATCCTGTATTTATTCATATTTATGATTAGTTGTAGTATTTAATTATCATTTGTATTATTTATTAGTATTTATTATTGTTAATAACTATTATAATTATTATTTTTATTCGTTATTACTAGCGGTATTATTATTCGGAGTAGTGTGATTTATTATTATTACTAGTTTTATTTCTTATTAGTATTTTTATTTTTATTATAAAACATTTTTAGTAGTAGTGTGGTAGTTTTATTGCTATTGTTAGTAATACAATTTATTAGTTTATTAGTTTGTATTATAATTGTATTTATAATAATTATTCTTAGTATTTGTGATTATTTTCATTTCTTATTGTTAGAGGTGTCTTATCGTCGTGTGTAAATGGTTGTGTACTCGGCATCAGAATGTGATCTGTGTATATTGGAGGTGAGCGGCGCCACATGTGCTCTGCTTAGACCTTCTTGAAGCACATTCTGATCTGTCTTCTGTTCACCTAATGACTGACATGTTTTTTACTGAAGAAATCGTGTGGATCCCCAGCAAATTCTGCAATGCTGGATTCTCAACACATTGATTTATTATCTTTTTTTCAGTTTAATATCTATGCTACAAATCCATAGCACCACTTCCAGCTTTTTGCGTCTCTACCTGGCGTCTTCTGGAAGTTTTAGTATCAAGACATCATTCACACTAAGCACATTTTTCGGAGATTAATAGATAGTGACCAGTCAGGTTTATTTAATAGATAAAACCGGTAACTCCTGCTAATCTCCTCTTCTCATCTGAAGCACCTCCTCCTGCTAATCTCCTCTCCTCATCTGAAGCTCCTCCTCCTGCTAATCTCCTCTCCTCATCTGAAGCTCCTCCTCCTGCTAATCTCCTCTCCTCATCTGAAGCTCCTCCTCCTGCTAATCTCCTCTCCTCATCTGAAGCGCCTCCTCCTGCTAATCTCCTCTCCTCATCTGAAGCACCTCCTCCTCCTGGTAATCTCCTCTCCTCATCTGAAGCACCTCCTCCTCCTGCTAATCTCCTCTCCTCATCTGAAACGTCTCCTCCTCCTGCTAATCTCCTCTCCTCATCTGAAACGTCTCCTCCTCCTGCTAATCTCCTCTCCTCATCTGAAGCGCCTCCTCCTGCTAATCTCCTCACCTGATCTGAAGCACTTCCTCCTGCTAATCTCCTCTCCTGATCTGAAGCATCTCCTCCTGCTAATCTCCTCACCTCATCTGAAGCGCCTCATCCTCCTGCTAATCTCCTCTCCTCATCTGAAGCACCTCCTCCTTCCAATCGCCTCTCTCACTGTAAGCACTCCCACTGCTAATCTCTCCTCACCTCATCTGAAGCGCCTCATCCTCCTGCTAATCTCCTCTCCTCATCTGAAGCGCCTCCTCCTTCCAATCTCCTCTCCTCATCTGAAGCACCTCCTCCTGCTAATCTCCTCTCCTCATCTGAAGCGCCTCCTCCTGCTAATCTCCTCTCCTCATCTGAAGCACCTCCTCATGCGAAGCTCCTCTCTCCTCACTGAAGCGCCTCCTCCTGCAACTCTCCTCTCCTCATCATGAAGCGGTCCTCCTCGCTGCTTACTCTCCTCAATCCTCATCAAGCACGCACCTTCTTGCAAAATCTCTATCTCCTCCATCCATGAAGCATCTTCCCCTAGCTAATCACCATCTCCTCATCTGAAGCACCTCCCACCACACCCCTATATCTCCTCACCCTGATCTGAGCACCTCCTCCTGCTAAATCTCATATCCTGATCTGAAGCATCCTCCTCCTTTCCAATCTCCTCTTCCAATCTGAAGCGCCTCCTCCTTCCAATCTCCTCTCCTCATCTGAAGCACCTCCTCCTTCCAATCTCCTCCCCTCATCTGAAGCTCCTCCTCCTTCCAATCTCCTCCCCTCATCTGAAGCTCCTCCTCCTGCTAATCTCCTCTCCTCATCTGAAGCACCTCCTCCTGCTAATCTCCTCTCCTGATCTGAAGCATCTCTCGGGCTGCTAATACTCCATCTCGCTTGATCATTGAGTCAGTCTCCCCTGCTAATCTCCTCGCCTCATCTGAAGCACCTCCTCCACCCGCTAATCTCCTCACCTGATCTGAGCACCTCCTCCTGCTAATCTCCTCTCCTCATCTGAAGCATCTCCTCCTCCTAATCTCCTCTCCTCATCTGAAGCTCCTCCTCCTTCCAATCTCCTCTCCTCATCTGAAGCACCTCCTCCTGCTAATCTCCTCTCCTCATCTGAAGCACCTCCTCCTGCTAATCTCCTCTCCTCATCTGAAGCTCCTCCTCCTTCCAATCTCCTCGATTGAAACATTAACCTCATCTGCAAGTCCCAAGAGTAAACACCAAAAAAGATCAACATTACTACCAATCTCCAATACGCAATTCCGATACCATCATGAAGCGCTCCATCCATTACCAGGCCTTGCTCACCCTCCCCCCCCCAACCTCCCCTAAACCCGCCCTCGCCGCCATCACCCACCAATCCTCGACACCAGCCCATCCTCCCTCCATCGCCGCCCGATACTAACAACCCTCAGCCCTCCCTCCATGCCCGCTCATCCCCATCCCCGTCCAACGCAACCCCCGCCCCACCCTACCACTCCCCCACCCCCCACGCCCATCGAATATTGTTCAGCAGCCACTCTCCCACCTTTGGTGGGTGGGGAACCAAAAGCATCCACTCACTCTCGCTCTGGATTGACGGGCGATACCTGCACAGCCGCACTCCACGAAACCCATTACCACATTCCTCGCTCCCACACATCATCTGAAAGCTTACCTCCTCACAGCTAGACATAAAATACCCATCCCGGCTCTCCTCATCTGAAAAGGAGCATCACTCACACACCTCCGCCGGATCCCCCAATTCTTCATCCCCCCTCACCTCCATCCCCCCCTGAACGCCGCCCCCTCCTACCCTTATCCCACATTCACCCCTCCTCACCGCCACACTCACCCAACTTAACGCATCCGCGCACCACTCCTCACCTCCCCACCCCGCATGTCTGAATCCGTTCCCTACCCCACCCCTCCCCTACCCAGCTCCCAGACCTGACATGCTCCCCCCTCCCCCTCCCCCGCCCCCAACAACGGCCACCCCTCCCCCCCTCCACGCACCCCTACTCCCTTCCCTCACCCCGGCCCCAACCCTCCACTCCTGAAACGTTCTCCCCACCGCCCCCTCCCCCACTCTTAGGCTACGATCTCCTCTTCTGCAATCGATAACACCTCTGAAACAGCTGACCTCCGTTCTCATCCACGTCCCCCCATCCATCACCCCCTCCTATACACAACTCCGCTCCCCTCCCCGCCCCATCCGGGACTCAGCCCAGCCCCCCGCATATCCCCCGCTCTTACACCACACATCCCTACCCCCCCCCAGACCCTACCCCCCCCCCTACCCATCCCCCGACCCAACCCCAGCTTACTATCTCCTCCCCCCCCGCCGACTCACCCCACGCCCCTACAGTTCTCTGAACGCGTCCCCTCCGTCCCCCCCGCACTCCCTCGCTCAATTCGTCACCTCCCCCCCCGCCCCCCTCTCGCCTACACCCGGCCCCATCCCCAATCTGAAGCGCCATCCACCACCGATCCTCCTGCTAATCACCTCACCTGAATCTGAACGCATTTCTCCTCTAAACTCCCACCTCATATACTGAAGCGCCTCATCCTCCTGCTAATCTCCTCTCCTCATCTAACCAAGCGCCTCCAACCTTCAATACACCTCACCTCATCTGAAGCCCCTCCTCCTGCTAATTCCCTCACCTCATCTGAAGCGCCTCCTCTGCATAATTACATACCTCTCACTCATCTGAAGCGGCCTTCTTATCCCCACCCCCTGCTAATCTCCTCTCCTCATCTAAGCGCCTCATCTGCTAATGCACCTCAATCCTCATCAGAACAACCACCATCCGTTGACTAATCTCTTCTCCTCATCTGAAGCATCTTCTCCTGCTAATCTCCTCTCCCTCATCTGAAGCACCTCCTCCACCCGCTAATCTCCTCACCTGATCTGAGCACCTCCTCCTCTATCTCCTCTCCTGACTAAGCACCTCCTCACTCCAATCTCCTCGATCCTCATCTGAGACGCCTCCAGTTCCTACAACTCCCACTCCTCATTCTGAAGCGCCTCCTCCTTCCATCGCTCTCCATCATCTAACACCGTCTCCAGCTAATCTCCTCTCTCATCTGAAGCACCCTCCTCCTTCCAACTCCTACTCCTTCATACTGAAAACGGCCGTCCTCCTTCCAATCTCCTCATCCTCGATCTAAACGCCTCCTCCTTTTCTAATCTCCTCTCCTCATCTGAAGCACCTCCTCCTGACTAAATCTCTTCCTCCCTCATCAGAAGCGCCTCCTCCTTCCAATCATACTCTATCCTCAAAGCTAAACGCCTCCTCCTTCCAATCTCCTACCTCCTATCTGAAGCGCCTCCTCTTCCCAATCTTCTCTCCTCATCTGAAACGCCTCTCCTTCCCATCATCCTCCTCCTCATCTG
This sequence comes from Phyllomedusa bahiana, assembly GCA_025379985.1. Taxonomy (NCBI): domain Eukaryota; kingdom Metazoa; phylum Chordata; class Amphibia; order Anura; family Hylidae; genus Phyllomedusa; species Phyllomedusa bahiana. Next base: position 7,147 of record JAODAL010037064.1, on the reverse strand, counting down.
CAAGCGCCATCCCCCTTCAACTCCTCTTCCGTACATCTTGAAGCGCCTCCACTTCCAATCTCCTCTAGCCCCCAGTCATTCCTGAAGATGCTCCTCCGGACTACATCTCCTCTACCTCATACTGAAGCGCCTCCCTCCCTGCAAATCTCCTCTCCTCTCGCTGACAGCATCCGACATCCTCCTCCCATCCCAGCCCCCACGCTAATCTCCCTCACCTGCATCTGAAGCACCTCCTCTGCTAACTCTCCCTGCTAACGATCTGAAGCAACTCCTCCTAGCTAATCTGCCTCTCTCATACTGAAGCATCTCTCCTGCTAATCTCCTCGTCCATACATCTGAATGCACCCTCCTCTCCGCTAATCACCTCACCTCATCTGAAGCACCTGCCTCCACTGCTAATCTCCTCATCCTCACTCTGAATCCCGCTCCTCCTCTTCCAATCTCCTCTCCTCATCGAAGCGCCACCTCCTTCCAATTCTCCTTCTCCTCATCTGAAGCGCCTCTCTTCCAATCTCCTCTCCCTCATCCGAAGGCGCACTCCTCCTGCTAATCCCTCTCCTCACTGAAGCGCCATCCTCCTTCCAACTCTCCCCTCATCTGACAAGACTCCTCCACCTGCTAATCTCCACACCCCTCTGAAGCACCTCCTCTTGCTATTCTCCTCTCCTAATCATGAAAGCATCTTCTCCTGATCTCAATCTCCCCTCATCCTTACTGAAGCATACTCCACCCTGCGAATCTCCTCTACCTTATACTGAAGGCATTCTCCTCCTCCCTATATCTCCTCCGCTCATCTGAAGCACCTCCTCCTGCTAATCTCCTCTCCTCATCTGAAGCACCTCCTCCTGCTAATCTCCTCCGCTCATCTGAAGCACCTCCTCCTGCTAATCTCCTCTCCTCATCTGAAGCTCCTCCTCCTTCCAATCTCCTCTCCTCATCTGAAGCTCCTCCTCCTGCTAATCTCCTCTCCTCATCTGAAGCTCCTCCTCCTGCCAATCTCCTCTTATCCATCAATCTGAAGCACCTCCCTACACTGCTACATCTCCTCAATCCTCATCTGAAGCACCTCCTCCTGAGCTATATCTCCTCCGACTCCATCTGAAGCCCTCCTCCTGCTACATCTCCTCATCTCATTGAAGCAGCCTCCTCACTGACTAATCTCACTCTCCTCAACTGAAGCTCCTCCTCTGCTAATCATCCTCATCCTCATCTGAGCTCCTTCATCTCCTCACTGCTAATCTCCCTATCCTCATCTGTAAGCTCCTCCTCCTTCCATCTCCTCCCTCTCAATACTGAAGCACCTCCTCCTGCTAATCATCGCTTCCCAAACCGAAGCACCCTCCTCACTGCAATCCTCCACTTCTCATCTAGAAGCCCTCCTCCTGCTAATCTCCTCTCTCATCTGAAGCCACCTCCTCCTGCTAAATCTCCTCGACCTCATCTGAAGCTCTCCTCCTGCTATATCTCCCTCTCCTCATCTGAGCTCCTCCTCCTTCTCAATCTCCTCTCCTTCATCTTGAAGCTCCTCCTTCTTTCCAATCTCCTCTCACTCACCGAAGCACTTCCTCTTCCAATCTCCTCATCATAGAAGCACCTCTCCTTCCAATCTCTTCTCCATCATCTGAGCTGACTCCTCCTCCTTCCAATCTCCTCTCCTCATCTGTAAGCAAAACCTCCGTCCTTCCAATCTCTCTCTTTTCTCCCCTCCATCCTGAAGCGTCCTCCTCCATCCAACTATCGTCCTCTCCTCATCATGAAGCGCCTCCTACCTTCCAATCTCCTCCCTTCATCTGAAGCTCCTCCTCCTTCCAATCTCCTCCCCTCATCTGAAGCTCCTCTCCTCTTACCAACATCCTCCACCTCATCTGAAGCTCCCTCCTCCTTCAATCTCGTTCCCGTCATCGAAGCTCCTCCAATCCTCAATCTCCTCCCCTCATCTGAAGCTCCTCCTCCTTTTAATCTCTCCTCATCTGAAGCTCCTCCTCCTTCCAATCTCCTCTCCTCATCTGAAGCGCCTCCTCCTTCCCAATCTCTTCGTCCTCATCTGAAGCTCCTCCTCCTTCCAATCTCCTCTCCTCAATCTGAAGCACCACTCCTTTCCAAACTCTTCTCCTCATCTGAAGCTATTAAGAATGCTCCTCTCCTGAGCTAATCCACACTCTCTCTCATACTAGACGCCGCCATCCTCCTTCCAATCTCCTCTCCACATCTGAAGCACTCCACCTGCTACATCTCCATTCTCCTCATCTGAACACTACCTTCCTTAGCTAATCTCCTCCGCTCATCTGAAGCCCCTCCTCCTGCTAATCTCCTCTTCTCATCTGAAGCACCTCCTCCTGCTAATCTCCTCTCCTCATCTGAAGCTCCTCCTCCTGGACTAAACTCTCTCCTCATCGAACTCCTCCTCACTGCTAATCCCTCATCCACATCTGAAGCTCCTCCATCTCTCCAATCTCCCTCTTCCTCATCTGAAGCAGACCTCCACCTAGCTAATCGCCTCCTGGATCATACTGAAGCCAACTCCTCACTGCTATCTCCTCACTTCTCATCGAAGCACCCCTCCCTGCTAACTCCTCTCCCCATCTGAAGCTCCTCCTCCGTGCTAATCTCCTCATCCATCATCAGAAGCGCCTCCTCCTGCTAATCTCCTCTCCTCATCTGAAGCTCCTCCTCCTTCAATCTCCTCTCACGTCATCTTGAAGCTACCTCTTCTTCCAATCTCCTACATCCTCAACCTGAAGCACTTCCTCCTTCCAATAACTCGCATCCGTGGAAGCACCTCCAATCCTTCCAAACTCTTCTCCTCAACAGAAGCTCCTCCTCCTACTCAATCTCGCTTCCTCACCTCCTCATCTGAAGCAACCTCCTCCTTCCCAATCTCTTCTCCCTCTCATCTGAAGCTCCTCCATCCTTCCAATCTCCTCTCCTCATCGAAGCCGCCTCCTCCTTCCAATCTCCCTCCCATTATCTAAAGCTCCTCCTCCTCTCATCTCCCTCCCCTCATCTGAAGCTCCTCCTCCTTCCAATCTCCTCCCCTCATCTGAAGCTCCTCCTCATTCCAATCTCCTCCCCACTCATTCTGAAGATCCTACCTCCTATCCCAATCTCCTTCCCCTCACTGAAGCTCTCTCCTCCTTTTAATCTCTCCTCATCTGAAGCTCCTCTACCTTCCAAATCTCCTCTCCATCTATCTGAAGCAACCTTCCTCCTTCCAATCTCTTCTCCTCATCTGAAGCACCTCCTCCTTCCAATCTCCTACCATCATATGAAGCTCCTCCTCCTTCCAATCTCCTACCATCATATGAAGCTCCTCCTCCTGCTAATCTCCTCCGCTCATCTGAAGCACCTCCTCCTTCCAACCTCCACCCTCAGTTTCTTAAGCTCTACCCTTCCAATCTCCTCCCCTCATCTGAAGCACCTCCTCCTGCTAATCTCTCCTCATCTGAAGCTCCTCCTCCTTTCAATCTCCTCTCCTCATCTGAAGCTCCTCCTCCTTCTAATCTCCTCCCCCTCATCTGAAGCTCCTCCTCCTGCTAATCTCCTCTCCTGATCTGAAGCATCTCCTCCTGCTAATCTCCTCTCCTCATCTGAAGCACCTCCTCCACCCGGCTAATCTCCTACACCAGAATCTGACGCCGACCCTCCTCCCTGCAATCTCCTACTCTGATCTGAAGCATATGCCTCACTGCTAATCTACCTCTCCTCATCTGACCGCCTCCCTCCGCTAATATCTCCATTCCCTCATCTGAAGCGCCTCTCGCTGCTAATCTTCTCTCCTCATCTGACGCGCCATCCTAGACAAGCCTCCTGCTAATCTCCTCTCACTCAAATCTGAATACGCCACTCCTTCCAATCTCTCTCCTCATTCTGAATCGCCTCCTCCTACCAATCTCCTCCCTACCTCTTCTGAAGCCGTCCTCCTCCTTCCAATCTCCTCCATCCTCATCTGAAGCGCCATCCTCCTTCCAATCTTCCACTCCTCAACTGAAGCGCGGAATCCGATATGCTGCTAATCTCTTCTCCTCATCTGAAGCTCCTCCTCCTGCTAACCTCCTCTCCTCATCTGAAGGCTGTCCTCACACTCCTTCACAATCTCCTCTCCTACATCTGAAGCCCCCTCCTCCTCGCAAACTCTCCTCCGCTCATGCTGAAGCAACATAAGCCCTCCTGCTAATCTCCCTTTCTTCAGATCTGAAGCACCTCCTCCTGCTAATCTCCTCTCTCAACTAACCTCTCCTCCCTGCTAATCTCCTCTCCTCATCTGAAGCATCCTCCTCCTTCCCAATATTTCCTCACACTGAAGTCACCGTCCTCCTTCCAATCTCCATCTCCTACAATCTGAACGCGACCTTCTTCCTTCAATCTCCTCTCCTCATCTGAAGCCCATCCTACTATTCCATCTCCTCACATATCCTCAGCTGAAGCGCCTCTCCATGCATAATCTCCTCTCCTCATCTGAAGCTCCTCCTCCTGCTAATCTCCTCTCCTCATCTGAAGCTCCTCCTCCTTCCAATCTCCTCTCCTCATCTGAAGCACCTCCTCCTGCTAATCTCCTCCGCTCATCTGAAGCACCTCCTCCTGCTAATCTCCTCTCCTCATCTGAAGCAGCTCCTCCTTGACTAACTTCTGTTGCTCCTCATCCTCATACTGCTCCTCCTCCTGCTAAATACTCCTCCCAACAATCCTGAAGCAACCTCCTCCTACCGAATCTCCTCTCCTCATCTTAAGCGCCTCCTCCTTCCACTCTCCTCTCCTCAACTGAAAGCGCTCCTCCTCCAATCTCCTCTCCCTCATCTGAACGCGGCCTCCTCCTGCTAATCTCCTCTCCTCATCTGAAGCACCTCCTCCTGCTAATCTCCTCTCCTCATCTGAAGCTCCTCCTCCTTCCAATCTCCTCTCCTCATCTGAAGCACCTCCTCCTGCTAATCTCCTCCGCTCATCTGAAGCACCTCCTCCTGCTAATCTCCTCTTCTCATCTGAAGCACCTCCTCCTGCTAATCTCCTCTCCTACACTGAACCTCTCTCTCAACTGCTAATCTCCTCGCCTCATCTGAAAGCTCTCCACCTATCCAATCTCCTTTCCTCATCTGCAGCACCTCCTCCTATCACAAACTCCTCTCCTCACTCTGGAAGCACCATCCTCCTTCCAATCTCCTACATCACCGCATCTGAAGCTCTTCCAATCTCCTCCTCCAATCATCTGAATCCTCTCCTTCCAATCGCCTCTCCTCATCTGAAGCACCTCCTCCTGCTAAATCTCCTCATCACTCATCTAGAAACGGACTCCCTCCTCCTTTTCCCAATCTCCTCTCCACATCTGCGAAGCTCCTCCTCCCTTACCAATCTCCTCCCCTCAACTGAAGCCTAAACTCCCTCCTTCCAATCTCCTCTCCTCACCACTGAAGCTCCACCTCCTACCAATCTCCTCGTCCTCAAGCTGAAGCACCCTCCTCCTTCCAATCTCCTCCCCTCATCTGAAGCTCCTCCTCCTTCCAATCTCCTCCCCTCATCTGAAGCTCCTCCTCCTTCCAATCTCCTCCCCTCATCTGAAGCTCCTCCTCCTGCTAATCTCCTCTTCTCATCTGAAGCACCTCCTTTTGCTAATCTCCTCTCCTCATCTGAAGCACCTCCTCCTGCTAATCTCCTCTCCTCATCTGAAGCACCTCCTCCTGCTAATCTCCTCTCCTCATCTGAAGCATCTTAACTTCTACTTGCTAATCTCGCTCAATCCTACTGAAGCATCTCCTCCTCCTAAATCTCCTCTACCTCACCTGACGCACTACCTCCACCCACTAATCTCCTCACACTGAGTCTGAGCATCCTCTCATGCAACTCTTCCCTCAGTCCCCATCATGGAACGGAGGGGGGGGGGGGCCTCCTCAACCCTCAATTCTCCCTCTCCTCATCTGAAGCGCCATGCCTCCGCTAACACTCCTCCCCTCATCTGAGCTCACTCCTCCTGTCCCTCATTCTCCACTCCTCTACTGGAAGCACCTTCACTTGCTAACATCAACCTCTCCTTGAATCTGAACGCATGTTTCTCCTGCTAATCTCCTCTCCTTATCTGAAGCATCTCCTCCTGCTAATCTCCTCTCCTCATCTGAAGCACCTCCTCCACCCGCTAATCTCCCCAACACGATCTGAGATGAACTCCTCCCTCCTCCAATCCTCCCCTCACCGGGAAGCTCCTCCTCCTTCCAATCTCCTCCCCTCATCTGAAGCTCCTCCTCCTGCTAATCTCCTCTCCTCATCTGAAGCACCTCCTCCTGCTAATCTCCTCTCCTCATCTGAAGCATCTCCTCCTGCTAATCTCCTCTCCTCATCTGAAGCACCTCCTCCACCCGCTAATCTCCTCACCTGATCTGAGCACCTCCTCCTGCTAATCTCCTCTCCTCATCTGAAGCACCTCCTCCTGCTAATCTCCTCTCCTCATCTGAAGCACCTCCTCCTGCTAATCTCCTCTCCTCATCTGAAGCACCTCCTCCTGCTAATCTCCTCTCCTCATCTGAAGCGCCTCCTCCTTCCAATCTCCTCTCCTCATCTGAAGCGCCTCCTCCTTCCAATCTCCTCTCCTCATCTGAAGCGCCTCCTCCTTCCAATCTCCTCTCCTCATCTGAAGCACCTCCTCCTGCTAATCTCCTCTCCTCATCTGAAGCGCCTCCTCCTTCCAATCTCCTCTCCTCATCTGAAGCTCCTCCTCCTGCTAATCTCCTCTCCTCATCTGAAGCTCCTCCTCCTTCCAATCTCCTCTCCTCATCTGAAGCTCCTCCTCCTTCCAATCTCCTCTCCTCATCTGAAGCACCTCCTCCTTCCAATCTCCTCTCCTCATCTGAAGCACCTCCTCCTTCCAATCTCCTCTCCTCATCTGAAGCTCCTCCTCCTTCCAATCTCCTCCCCTCATCTGAAGCTCCTCCTCCTTCCAATCTCCTCCCCTCATCTGAAGCTCCTCCTCCTTCCAATCTCCTCTCCTCATCTGAAGCTCCTCCTCCTTCCAATCTCCTCCCCTCATCTGAAGCTCCTCCTCCTTCCAATCTCCTCCCTCATTGAAGCCCCCCCTCCTTTAATCTCCTCCCCTCTCTAAACCCTCCTCCTTTCAATCTCCTCCCCTTTGAAGCCCCCCTTCAATCCCCTCCCCATCTGAAGGGCA